>OZ038489.1:57457193-57592193 GCA_964036315.1 Acanthosepion esculentum | reverse complement strand
AAAATTTGATACTCACAGGACAAGTTGAAGGGCCAGAGAAAAGCAATGCACAACCTAGCTGGCAAGCTTGAGTTAATGGATGGTGGAGCAGGGATTTTGAGAGATGGCAAAAAGATAAAAGTTGTTAAGAGCTACAAAGGACAGGAAATTGTTGAGAGCCATTATTGCCAACGTCCTGAATGGACATGGCACATAGAAGATCATAAGCCAAGCAAGTCAGCCCTGAAATCTCTTGGTTCAGTAGTTATGAAATGTTCATTTCTGTCTTGATCTTTTCAAGAGATGAATGCATTTATCTATAGCAGGGCTCTTCAACCCTTGGGGTCGATAAATACTTGCAGTCAAAAAAAATGTTGATAAATGCCTGGTGGTCAAAAGAGAGCCATTAAATAAATCATAGTGACAGACAAGAAAAACTCACCAATTTCCAACCAAATATCAATGCCCTTGCTACTGCTCATCAAACACATCTTTCCCATTAATGATGTTAACAAATTCAATAAAAAGGTATATCATTTTTTAATATGTTTAGTCTTACCTATATTATTTATGTGGTCTTTTCTCATTATTATTATTTGAAAAAAAAACAACATCTGGTATAGAGAAAAAGAAATTGAAAACGTAATAACAAAATGCAAAGCTGAAATGAATCTTATCAGGAAGCAATAATGAAGGAAAAGGGTTTAGGAATTCCTAACCTAAAATAAAAAATAATTGTTAATATTTTTTTTACATGCCTGGAAGTCAATGAGGAGTCAAGGATTCCATGATGAGGTTGATAGTTTAAAAAGTTTGGCAACCCTTGATCTATAGCTTCATTTCCTTCTTGATCTCTTCAAAGGCTGACTGCATTTATCTATAGCTTGTTTGTAAGTGATTCACTGCCTTAAGCATAAATATGAAAAGCAGACTTTACAATGAATCTTGTCAGATAAAGGCTGAATCAAATCTATGTCATTAGTGAATCTCAGTTGACTACTTTAGAATTGATTACTTTTAGGAGAACAACAATAACAATGGACCATTGTTTCCTCGGAGAGTTTTGGAGACACTTCAGCCTTAGGGAAAATCTACTGTTATGTTTTGATGGAGATGTCACTCAAAGACTTCATTCAAAAGAGAGATGATCAGATTGAAGATAAGAGTAAACAACAATCTAATTCATACTTAAATTGAGCAGCCATAACATTGTAAGAGCCTAAAAGGTTTTTCTCATTCAAATCTAGCTTTTTCAATTTTCTCTAATATCATATCATAAACTAATTAAAAAACTCATCTTATATATGCATTGGATTGATAAAGAAAGTTGGTACTTTTACTTATAAATGTGTTTTAAATAAAGTGATTGTCTGACAAGTGAATATTTTTCAAACAGTTTTTAACTAGAATCTAAATCACTCTTACGTTTTTCACTTAAGTAAAAATTAAAACAGTTGTCAAGAAATAATTTTCTTTTTTTCCTTTCTCCAAAGGTTTGAATAATTGACAATCTGTGAATTTTTTAATACTGGCCAGAAGTTAATACATACCAATGGTAATCACTCAATTGATTTTGGTAATAAATTAAGAATTACTTGTCAAGAAGATATTTTTTGTGAAATTTATCTCACTTGTTATTTTCAATTAAAAAATGCATCGCTGTAATTTTCAAGTACCATTTTCAAACTCTAAAATTAGAAATAGTCTTCACTGAACTAAAAGTGACAATATTTATGTTAGCTTCAGTTATTTTTCATGTTGAAACTTTCAGTTGTTCATCTTCTTCTTGGAATATTGCACACATAAAAAAGCACAATTAATTAAATTATTTTATTTGATACTTTCACTATTAAATTGAAAAAGACTATAAAGAGTAATTTACAAAATGTACCTACAGAAAAATTTTGTTAACTATAGTTAAATAGTTTGACTTTTTGTGTTTATTGTCCAGGGAAAAGGGAAGGGAGACAAAGATTTATTGCTATTGCTTTGGACTTGGAGAAAACAACATTTTGGGACTTTCAAAAGTATCACTATTGAAATTTGAATCCTAAATTCAGACTGAAAGAGAAAAATAATAATGACATAAACTTAAGTTATTAATTTTGTTTTTATATTGAAAATACATACATAGAAACATCCATGTAAAGAAAACAGATGCAGCTTCAAGCTTTAAATGAAGCTTTATTCAAACATTTTAATGCCTCTAAAACTAAACTTCTCTGCATTAATCATCTGAGAGACCCCTCTTTGCCTTCCATCAGCATGGTAAAGTAACTCATGGCACATTCTTGGGCTAACATTCTTAGCTGATATAAAGTGGAAAGACTATATTGAATCCATTTCTAGGTCAGCGGATAAGAAAGTCAGTTCACTATGTCTTGCAAAACAGTTTTTCTCTTTGGAATCTATCTTACATATCTGTAAATTTACCATTCTTCCATGCTTAGAATATTGCTACCATATATGGTCTGGTGTCCCTGTTATTTAACTGGAGCTCCTTGATAAGATCTAAAGAAGAATCAGCAATATTATTGGTCTGAATCTAGCAGCTCATTTCAGTCACTGCCTACCACCATAAGATTGCCTTTCTGTATCTTTTCTATAAATATTTTCATGGTAATTGTTTGGATGAGCTCTTCACTATGGTACCTGAGTCATATGAATTTAAGTACGATACAATACTAGCAGTGAGATTTCATCAATTTACAGTTGAGCTAGCTAGATATGTCTGTTACTTCTATGCTAACAGTTTCTTTTCTTGCACTTCTCACTTGTGGAACTCTCTTCTGACTCCATGCTTTCTAGCTAACTTTAATCTGCAAAATTCTAAATGCAGTGTCAATTGCTATCTGTTATCCTCCTGATTACTTTTTTCTCTTTCTACTCATTACTAATGTTTCCTCCACACCCTGTAACCCCTTGTCTCTTAGTGGCTGTACTGCCTTGATTAGGGTGATACTGATTTTAAAAAAAAGAAAAAGAAGCAATCTGACCATATATGAGGTTTGACCATCATTTTTATAGAAGAGTAGTTTGACAGGGAGACAAATATTGTTGCCTTTACAACATTCTCCACTGCTCATTTTTATTCAGTCAAAGGTGATATAGTTATCTAAATGATTAGACTTTTTGAAAATCTGTATGGAACATCGCAGCTATTCCTGGTCAAGAAATTCAAACCCTGCAGGGTATGATGCCCGGAAGTATCTTTTCTAATTCTTTTCTGTCTCACACTCAGAGTAGGACATTCAGAGTTTTAAAAGTGAGTAACCTTCATCAGTGCTCAGCTGCTCTCAGGCTTGTTTTTCAGGTTTATTTCTATCTGGTGATAGGCACTTTGAGATCCAGGGTACTAAAAGTTTTGTATTTGGTGATCTCACCAATCATTTTGTCAATACTGGGTAGCAGATAAGTCATCCGTGTAACTCAGTTTATAGTTTGTGAGTAGTCTATAACCATTCACTTTTTGATATTTGTAGAAAATGTTATCAAGACTTGTGCCCTCCATAGGGATTTACTTTCTTTGATATATTCCTTCTCTTCGCATTCTGGATATTTCTGGTTGAGTAAATTTCTTGTTTTCAGAAGAACATCTCCTAGATTTGATGGCTAATGGTTTACACTCTAGTTAAATTATTGAAAAGAAAAAGGTATTGTATGTCTATAGTGGCCACATTACCAATATCTAACACCTTTTGGGGCCCCAAAAGAGAGTTTAACACTGGCTGAGGATGTTATGACCCAGTATGGTGTCACAGTATATGTTCTGTATTACTCAGAGTTTAATATCATTGAAAGTACACTGTAGTGTGACCAAACAATAATGCCCAAATGAAGCATTTGCCATAGCTATAATAATGTTTAATCTTCCACCATTTTGTCTTTACAATGTCAGCATTTATGAAACTTTGTGAGCTTCTAGTATTAATTAAAGCAGTGATAGTTATTCCATTAATTTTAACTTACAAGATAGCCTTTGAAAGGCATTTAGGTGATACGATATTGATTGTTACCATTGCACACACTGCTGACTGGGAGAATCAACAGAATAACAAATCATTGAAAAATGACCTTTTTTCTTACACTTGTGGCATATCAATTTTCATGCAGGACATGATGAATGGACATGAGAACTAAGTCTACAGAAATAACATTTTCACTGAAGCAACAGTAATAAGTTTTTAAAAAGACTCAGGGAAGGGTCTTGGAATTCTAAGAATAAATGTGAGTGTTTTGAGCATGAGGTGGGGTGGGGACAGAAATGAGAGGTTTTGAAGAGACAGTGAAAGTACTCTGGGCAGATGAGAAATTATGAACCTGTAGGAAGGAGTGCAGAGATAAGTGTAGATAGTTGCATAGCGCTTCGCTGTGACAATTTCTGGTGGAATGTAAGAATGTAAGATTGTTTCTCAGCCATGTCTGATAAGACAGTCCAGTTGTAAGCTCTCTTGTCCGCTTTAAAGTTTTATTTTCAAGTAGCCTTTGTCTTATTTGGAGAGTCAATATCCCATTAATAAAGGTGTCCCTTATAAATTCATTCTGGGCTTGTTCTGCTGTCTAAGCCTTCATGTCACAGTCCCAGCTTAATGTCTTCAGTACCTGTAGGTACTGGTCTAGATTTTAACCCAGTTGTTGTCCTCTAGCAGTGAGTAGGTAATGAGCAAAAATGGAGTTTTTTTTCTTAACAAACATTTCTAAAATACCAACAGCTGTTTTATAGTCCTTGCAAAAAGAAATATTTATATAAATCTGCTTGGAGATGTGGTGAAATAATCGACTAAGCTTCTTGCTCATGATATTCTCATTGACAAGGAAATCTTTAGGGCTGAGAGAAAGTTATCAAATAAATTTTTCCAGTGGAATGAAATATATGTAGTATCTGACTCAGACACATCTAGGTCTAAATATTCAGGTTTCAGATACTTTTCTATAATTGCTTTGAATAAATTGTAAAAAAAATCAGACAAACCTTTAAGCTTGTAATGAAGTTTTATTCAAAGTAATCTGACCACTGCACTTATGTGGTGTTCAACCATCACTTTTTATAGTGCAGTAGTTTGAGGGGGAGACAACTGTGGTTGCCTTCACCACACTCCAATTATATATTTGTGTGAAAAGAAAAAAGAAGAGTAATCAGCTATTTTTTTAAAAAGAACAACCAAATTCAATCATTTTGCAACAGCTACTGTTAGCAAACTGTCTATCTAAAAAGATAGATACTATGGTTACCCATATATTTCAAAAGTATTATTGCAGGGAAATATTCCTATTAAAGCAAAAAAATGTATGTTCAATTATAATTATGATTATGTTTGAATATGCATGAATTACATGAACTAAAACACATTTTGCTTATGCTTTAAGTTTCACATTATACGACTGATATGATGAAAATTGTAGTTAAACTTCCTCAGGATGAGAAATAAATAAATTATGAACTGATTCATGACCTCAGAAAAGTAGAAGTAAAATTATTATAATGATGTAACAGTTTCTTCTCTCTCTCTTTCTCATATATATATATATATATATATATATATATATATATATATATATATATATATATATATATATACACACACACACACATACACACATATATATACATATATATATACACACACATATATATATATATACACACACATATATATATATACACACACATATATGTATACACACAAACACATATATACACACATGTATATACACACATATATACACACACATATATATACACATATATACACATACATATTCATACACACACATATATACACACACATACATACACACACACATACATACATGCACACACGAACACACACACACACACATATAAAGGTTTCATTAAAGATGACTAACAAGGTACTGCAATTAAGCTTTTTATTCAATTTTTCTTGTGTTCATCTAAGTATTTTCTTTTTGGGATATAAAATGTATAAAAACAGTCTAAATATTCTATATATCTGGGTGTTTTCAGCTATTCTATTAGCCATTATCAAGGATTTTTTAAAATTTTAACTGAATATGTAAATTTATATATATGTATCTATAGTGATGGGAATGTTTTTTTTATTTTTCAGACATGGTCAGCACATTATGGCCATGTTAAAAATTGGCTTTATCGAGTGTTGTTTTTTTATTATTAATGTTTCCATTACATTTATCATTTTTTAAAATGTGGATGTGGCTATTATATTTGCATTTTTCTACAAGTATGTTGTGAACTGAGTTTGATAGGTTTCTGTGTGTGGTTGGATGAGTCCTAATTGAATTATGGTCAATTAGATTTTGCACATGTTATGTTCAGAAAAGAAAACAGAAGAAAAATTGAATAAAAAGCATAACTGCAGTACTTTGTCAGTTGTCTTTAATAAAACTTGTATAAAAGAGGTTTTGCTTTCCAAATACACACACGCACACATATATATATATAGTTAAAACAAAAAGTGGTTCACATGTGCTTCTTATATGTAAAATAGATAGGTTTGTTAATAAAACAAGGACAAATGAAAGGGTACCAATATAATCAGTACGATATACTTTTATTAAATATTAACCATATCACAGAAATGAAGGACGGAGAGAAAGATTTTATGTTTGGAATTTTTAGACACACCTGTGTCCTTCACCAATGGGTCGCAAAAATCAGATCTCTGTCTGATTCCTCAATGTGCACACATCAAGGAATCAGACAGAGATCTGATTTTTGCTAATAATATGATTTCCACTGAAAAATACCCCATCTACAAAAACATCTGTCAGTGAGTAATCCCTATTTCTTTGTTACTCAGACCATTGATGAAAGACACAGGCATGTGCCTCATGTCTGTCATATGGTTAATATTTAATAAATGTCTATTGTACTGATGCCATTATCAATTACACCACCGCCACATCCAAACTTACGGCACCTGGTATTCCCAAGTAGCCACCCATACAGATACTGACTAGGATCAACACTGCTTAACTTCAGTGGTTGTATGGAAACCACTGTTTCAACTTGATGCAGCTGTAAGCCTAAAATATTTTAAATAAGATTGACAACAAAACCCTTTATTTTATGATGAATGTAAGGAGGTATTCTTCAATGAAAAATTATAGAAAAACAAAACCCAAAATATTTTCTCCAAAATGATTGCTTTATGCTCTCTTTCTGTGGAATGAGAATATATAGCAAAAAGTACATATAATTTCATCAGAAAATAATAGGGAAACTTTAATATTTTTCCATCTGAATTACTTGTGTAAGACAAAAAAAATGTTATGAAGAAACTGGATAAAAGATGAATATTTGGATAAGATCAAACTTGGGAAAAATTATTTTAATAAACAGGAGATGCTGTATATTTAAGAAAGCATCTTTATGAGGCCATAAATGGAAAACAATATAATGTTATACAGGTTGCACAAAATTCTAACATTCTCAAAATGAGATAAGATAAAAAGGTATGCCATGCTTACAGTACGAGCTGCCAACTACTACTACATGCTTTCAGGATTAAGCAATCATGGCTCTCCACAAACTCCTTTCTCTTGTAGACATTACAACATTTGTCACTTTGCCAAGCCCCCTCATTCTGTTATCCATTCACACAAGCTTGTCAGCTTGCTGCCTTTCCTTGTCCCTCTTAAATTGATATACACTGTGAGTGCCAGATTCTCCAAGCCCTCTTTTCTCATTATATATCCAACAAATTTCAGCTCTCTCTTTATGTTTCTGCATATAAGTGTCCTTTTTGTTTCCACTTTCCTTAAGAATTCTTCATTGTTCACATGCTCCATCAATAGAATTCTCATCATTCTTCTGAAGAACAACATTTCTGTTGTCTCTGGGGTTGTTCGAAGGCTATACATTACCATCTTGCAAGGCCTCAAGGTTAATGTTATTATCTACATCAAGGTGTTAGACTGTGACCAATATGTGAATTAAAGTGGTAGCCCAAGCAAAGTCATACATGTTCCAGTATACATGGCTTCCTCTAACCTATGCAATCCAGAAGTGGCTGGGCAAGAATTTTCCTGATTCTCTCACATCACATGTAACCTCTGGATTCAAACCAGAACTTTCAATGACACCCCAGGGAATCACTGAGAGGATGATCATTGGGCTGCAATGAGAGAGTAGCCCCCAAAACATCAATGACTCGTTGAAGGCCACCACCATCAAGTGATGGCCAGTATGAGGCTGTACTTGGACTGTCCCCAAGGCTGAGGGTAGTTTTACTGAATAGTTTTTTTCTGTTTTTCTAAGTTGAATATATGTACAATTGTTGTTAAAATATATTCATTATTTACCATAGAATATTTTTGTGTTGTTTGTTGTTAATTTTTCTCGATTGCCTGGAATACCCTCTATGTTTGGAATATAGCAGAAACAAAGAAGAAGCACTTACAAGGTTCGATGGATAAATTGTCGTCTAAATTATGCAAAAATGAAAATAACACCAACATCTCATTTTAACAGATATATTTATCAAAATTACACAAAAATATCTTGAAATATTAAAGAGTAAATATATTCAATAAGATCGCCATTAGTTTCATCCATAGCCTCCAAACTTTGGGATCATCTGCATCTCTTCTGGATGGTTTTCTTGTTTAAGTTGGTGAATGCTGCCATAATCCTTGCCTCCAGTTCATCTTTGGTATTGCAAGGAGTGCCCTACACATAATAATCAAGAGGGTTACAGTCTGAGGAGTTAGGTGGCCAGATGTAAGGGGTGATGTGGTTGCAGTAATTGTCTGACAGACAGGACTGGGTTCTCCTGCTTGTGTCCTAATGTCAGACATAAGGTCTTCCAACAGCCCTCTTGATCCAGGGCAGTACTACCTCCCTGTCTATGGATCTGATTAACTTGGAGCGATCGTTGCTAATCATGGCCTATATCTCACCAACAAATTTGGGAGTTCTTTGCTTATCAGCACAATTAGAGTGAGTTTTCTGAGCTGCTGTACGTTCATAATCCCCATTAGACTCATCCAACTCTTTCCAACTCCTCTGCATTGTCCTCAGATTGACACCCAAACACTTTGAAATGTTCATATTGGAGCTTCCATTACAAATGCCAAGCAGTACAGTATGCTATTTCCAAATTTTTGGCAGAGCGAATTGTGTTATAGTGCTCTTTTTCTAACAGACAGTGCCCAACTGACCCTACTATACTGTACAGTGAACAAAATCAAAAACAAACAATGTGCATGTGCAAAATTAAAAACATAAAATGGAGACATTTTGCCCATCACACCCTGTATTTATTCTGCAATCATTTTACACTTCTCAACTAGTTTATAACAATACCTTCTACAAGGGTTGACATAGGTCAACCTCTACATAAGATGAAGAGTAAATGTGACTTTTGGGATGCATCTAAGGGCATTGTAGCAGGGTAGATCTCTTTTGGATTAGCCAAGCATATCAAAATAACTTCTGTTGATATAAATAAAAACACTCACAATGTTAACACAATAGAATTTTATCTTTCTTTGATAACCATTAAAAATCACATCAATAGTACCAAACTTATTTCATCACACATAGAACAATCTGTTAGGTGTACATAAGCTTAGGAATGAAAAAGTGCCACAAATGAAAAAAGAAATCCAAGACAAGAAGTTTCCTGAAGACAAGAAGTTGTGGAAAACTATGATCCTACAAGGTCATGGCACATAAAAGAAATATTTTCATAGATAATTGTAAACACTTTAAAACTCTTTAGTTTTCATTAGATAATTTCATTTTTTTCATTTATTTTGTTACTAGTTGTACAGAATGTCAGTATAGAAAGTAACACATCACATCATAATTCTGTTGGTTATTCCACTTGACTTTCCTAAAAAAACTTATTAAGCCTCTAAATAGGCAGTGATGTTCCCACTCATTGAATTTCCTCTTTTCAACTTTGGCTATAAGATGTAGTCACACATCAGAAAAAAAGTGTCCCACTCTGAGGCATGTTCATTTTCAATGTCCTACTTATCTGTCTTGACTTTTTGTACTCTTCCACACATGTGTCTATCATGTAGGCCTATACAAACTTCACACAATCTCTAACTTAAATGCTTTATGAATTTAGTCTCTAAACGTTTTCTGCATTTATTGTAATTAATACTTTTGTTAATACATGTATTGTCATTTGTTTTATATTGTTTTGTGTTTCTCATTTTTACTTGGACTTACATTCGACTCCACAATAATTGTTATAGGAAAAATGATACCAGGAGTCACATGTTTTCTACATAAACACAACAAGCATTCCCACAACAAATCTCATAACCTATTTGGGTAGTAGGGTCAACTTTTCTTTTTAAACATAAATATCATCCCTTTCTTGGCTGAATTAATGTAATGAAAAAAGTATCTCCCATTTCAATCAGTTACCAAAACTTAAAAAGACATAAAAAGAATGTTAATTGGAATTTTGAATTTCACTTTTAAGTTAATCCCATGACTAATTCATTGGTGTATTTTTGAATTCTTTGCATTTGAAGACATAGTCTTTCATTTCTTCTTATGCTGGGTCTCTTCAGTATGTGTGCAGTTACAGCTCTCCACAAATTCATATCCTTTGTAGCTTCAAGCAATATTTATTTCTTTACCATTTCTCCCAGTTCATGTTATGCCATCTATTTACACAAACCCATTAGTTATGTTACTCTTTAACTGTGTTCTGTGAGTGTCAAATTTTCTAAGCCCTCTTTCTTCATTATGTGTCTCAGAAATTTCAAATGTCTCTTTCTGCTGCTATGCAAAAATGTGCTTTTCATTCCCAGTCTACTTAAAACTTCCTCATTGATCATATGTCCTGTCCATGGTATTCTCAGTATTTTTCTGTAGAATCACATCTCTGTTGCCTCCTTTACATATGTAAGAGAATAAAAGACCTACTCCTTAATTTAACACATAAAATCAAAAGAGGTAATATTCATGAAAGAGTAAGAAAAATACTTCAAAGATGGAAGAAATACATTTTCTACACTAAATATGCGAACCTACAATATGCAAAAACATAGAAGGGCCTGAAATATTAGATTGGATCTGACCAAAATGAACAGGAACAAATCAGCAGGTCCATATGGGATTGTAATAGAAATTCTTAGATAAGATCTGTGTTTGTAACACTGTCTGACAAGCCAGGTACAACTGAATGGGAGCTCCATCAGAGCCATCAAGCTGATGAAAAAATACTTTGGAATTCTACAAGTCTCAACTTTTGATAGGCATTTACTGTATAGTATCTGAATTTCTTTACTGTTATCTATATACTTATGTTTTAACTGTTTTCTCAAAAAATAGATTTAGTAATTTGTGGACTTATGCTAGAGTTACAAATTTACTAAATTGTTGCAGTCATGTACCAAGGTATAATTTCAAAACTTATTTTAAGAAATATACATTTGGTTTTCTATGGTGTCTGAGAATATTTGATGACTTCTTGTGCAATGGACATTAGCAGGATGTAAGCTAATTAATCCTTTTTAAAATTTTGTTTATTTATTAGACATTCTTCAATAATGTATGAGACAAGTAAATAATTTAAAATCAGCTCAATGGCCCAGTCATTTTGGAATGGGCTATTTGGGTCATTATTCAATAATTCTAGCTTCAGTTGCTTATTTATGTACACAGTAAACCATTTTGATTAACTTGTTTTGAATTCACTAGACATATTTGATTAAGATTTACATGAAACAAGAAATATTTGAGAAATGACAATCTGTGAATATTTATTTTTTTAACCTAATATTTTCATTTGACATTTTGTCTGTATCCAAGTAACCAATTGTTGTTTATTTAATCAATAGTGCCTCTCCAAGACATGTTTCATTAAAAAAAAATATGAATAATTTTTTTTGTTTTTCTTATGTATACAAGAGATTTCTTTTTTGACTCAGAATGATTGTTCATTCTGAGGGCTTTTGGTTAATCTATTAGAAATTTTCAGAATGATTGTCCATTTTGCTTAATCTATTAGATATTTTCAATGTGTTTGGTTGTGCTACTGCAAGTAGTATGTTAGTTGCTGAGACATATTTTTAATTCCCCAAAATGGTCAGTACATTATGGCTGTGTTTCTTGTTGAGATTTTTAAAGGTTGATTTTTTATTATTTTTGATGATGAGTGATTCTATTATTTTTAGATGTTTTTTACAGTTAGAGGTGTGTTTTTATATTTTCATTTTCAACAATTATATTGTTTATTGAAGTTGAGATGTTTTCATTTTTGTTTAAATGAGTCTTGTATGTGAGAGATTTTTTTCAACTTAGCACTTAGTTGAGCACTTTAAGAAGGAGAAAAGGTTTTTCTTGTCAGTTTCTGTATTCTTTTAATTACTTGGACAATTGAGTCATCCTAAGTTAAAAGTTCATTTGATAGTTCAAAAGAAATTCTATCTTTCTGTAATATATTCACAAACATGATATCAAAAAGATTATACATTTTATACATATCACTTAGAAGTGGAACTGGAATAAATATTTAATCTGAGGTATAAACAAAACTTTTCTTTCAAAGTTAAATTATGCATATAATATAAATTTAAAACCTCTTCACTGGAGAGTCTTTTATATCCAAGTGAAGAGAAATTTGATTAGAATCAAAGAAAATCATGCTTAATTGCTATGTGGTATCTATCCTTTTATATGGCAATCTCCCAACAGATGAAGAGAAAACTGGAAGGAGCAGAAATACGGTTCTACACAAGGATACTGAGAATACCATGGATGGAGCAAGTAAGCAGTTACAAAGAAAATGGTAACCAAATGTAGACTTATATTTAGAGTTAGAAAGAGAAAGATCAAATTTCTGGGATACATAAGGAAGGAGTGCTTGGAAAACTTAACTGTCACAGGGCACATTGACAGGCCAAGAGTGATAGGGGAAGGCAGTCAGCTGACAAGCTCATGTAATTAGATGACAAAAGGAGAAACATTGCTATGGGCTACAAGGAGTAGGAAGTTGTGGAGAGCCTTGACAGCCCATTTTCTGAAGGGAGATGACACATAGAAGAAGAATGTACATATATAGTTGTTAATTTCTTAAAACAAAGTATTCTTCTTGTGTTATCTATTTTGAAGGTAATATTATGGAGATATAACAATTATGTGCAAAATAAATTTCTTTTAGGGATTGTGTCCCTTCATTAATCATAGCTCTCCACAGCTTCCTATCTTTTATAGCTTAATCTTGTTAAGGAGGTTACTCTCTTTTTTCCCATGCTTTCAGTATGTCCTATTAGTGTAAAAATGTTCTATGCTCTCTTTCTGCATTATGTGTCCAAGAAATTTAAATGTTATCTTTATGATGCTAAGCAAAAGTGTCCTTTTTGTTTCTATTTTCCTTAAGATTTCCTCATTACTAACATGTTCTATCTATGGTATTCTCAGCATCCTTCTATAAAACCACATATCTGTTGCCTCAAGTTTCCTTTTCATATGTGAGTAAATTTGCTAGTATGCATCACCATATAGGAAGATTGATATTACGTAACATCCCAGTACTCTTTTCTAGCATAATTTTCCTATTTCTTAATACTTTGCTTAGCTTTTGGAAGGCAAATTTTCTTAGCTTTGAAAGTAGCAAATCAACTTGAAAAATAGAGCTGTTTGTACTGATTTTAAATGAATTCCCTTAAAAAAGTCATGAATCCATCACTCTCTTCTTTCTATCCAGATAAGTCTCATAACCAGCAGGTAAACATGCTATCAGAGGAAAAAAATCACTCATAACTATTGTACTTGCCCAGATAGTAGCAGCAAAAAGCTATTACATCTATAGTTAACTTGACAGTAGTCATTCTTTGTTTCTTTTTTAAAATATAAAGCAGCTCCTCCTAATTCAATAATTTATGATATAAACCAGAATTGATGCCACCTCATTATTTTTCTTTCATACTTAGCTTAAAGTTATTTGCATGTTTTTATTGAGATTAACACCAGATTTTTTAAATTCATTCAAATTTAATAACTTTTTTCATTTATTTTTCATGAGATCTCTTAATGATATACCATAGTTGAAAACAGCACAAATTTCAGTTTCCTGTTCATTGATTTCACACAGGCTTCGAATTCACAGCTTGACAAATCATTATATCTTCGTATAATGTTAGATAAGTGTCAAATCACTGTAACCTTTGTATAATGTTAGATGACATTTTAAATGCAAAAGGAAATAATACCACTGGCAAATAGAGAACCAGCTAAAAAATTAAGTTACGTTTTTTAACTAAATATTCTCTCAATACAAGGTCCACTCAAGTTAGAGAGTTAATGAATAAGTTTTTTTATGGATGTTAAATGAGGATTTAAGTGTGTAGTTATAGGAATATGTAGGATAGATAACAGTTGAACATAGATTTGAAAAGGTCAAGATTTTAGTGAACTAGGATAGCATCCTCTTGGGAGTCTGTCTCACAAAGTAGACATACATAGGAAGAGGCCATCTGAGTGGCCTTCTTACCAATGGAATATGAAGAGAATAAGAATAGTTTGCTCCTGTATACATGACATGTCAGGTCTTAGCTGTAAAGGTGTGACCTGATGGAACTAAAGAATGTAGCTCATCTGAACATTGGCCATGGAAATAGTGATAGAATAGAGATAGGCTTGCAACATTTCTTTTGTAGAAAAGAGGCTGTAGGGTTGAAAATAATTCACTGCCCACAAGCATGGAAAATGAGAATTTGGTAGCTTCAGCCTAAATATGACAGCAATACTCCATTTTTCTGTCTGTAAAAGGATAGAGCATATCAGGAGGAGTCAGGTACTTTCTGGAGTTGCACAAGGAGCCAACCATTTTTCCAATATCATTAGTGATGGATTGTATATATGAGTTTCAATTGAGATGTCAAGTAGACTTGAGTCCCAACATATGTTCAAGGCAAGGAGCCTCATTGGGGGTACATCATGACTGAAGCCTTTAATGGTTTGATTTGAATCTAGAAATAACATTTTATTAAAGAATTTTAAGTTAATTTAATTTATGAAAAAAGATAAAATTGATAAACGTGATAGGATGAATAAGTTGTATTTTTCTTGATTCTTATGGTAGGATTTATGTATTACAGGTTGTCTTCGATCAATAGTGAAAAAAGACTTTGAGTGAGTGAAACCTGAGGGTCTTGGCAAAGATCATCCTTCTTTGAACATTGTGGACTGGTGCTACAGATTTGCAACCAAAGAACTGTGCCAAATAACAGAAATTACATCATTTGAGGACTTTCAACAGCAGCAATAACTAAAATGGATGGCATATGTAATGCAAAGAGAAAATAATGACATAATCAAGATGCTGGCATTCCACACTACTTCAAATAATTAGGAAGGAAGCCTCCATCAATACTGGAATGAGTGATAGATATTTTATAAACTTAAACCAAAAACAGTACTGGCTACTTGGTCAATGAATGCCAAATGTTTCCTTGTAGGGAAATGGCTAATATTACCAATACCATTTTCCATTGCTTTAACTATATATTCATTGTTGCTACAGAAACTATCTAGATATGCCAGGCTACTCCAAAAAAAGAATAAGCATTCTTAGAATACTTAAAGTCCATGAAGCCTTTTTCGATTTTACATTTATTTGTGATGAGCAATTCTTTAACAGACATCAAAATAAACATTTCCTAATTTCTTTCAGTAAAGAAGATCAGTATCTTGAGAAAAAAGAAATGTGAAATGATCTCTGACGAAAATGTTCTATTTTTTCCTGAAAGTGGGTTATATAAATCTTCCAAATTATTTTTCTATGAAACTGATGCCTGGGTGTGTAAAAACGGTTTTGTGAAATAATCAATTAACTCATAAGAAAATAAGAAAAATAAATAAAATCTTGGATTTTTATTATCAGTTCCAAAATATACGTCAGTTCTGGAAAAAATACCTTGAATCTAAGATTAACAAAAGATGAAAAATTATTTTGTTGGCAAGCTGCTCAGATTCAGGGCAAAATCAGCTGAAAAAAGATAATTCTCCATCTACTGCTGAGCTTTCATGATTCACAAATAAAAATTAGCAAATGAAAAGAAGGGATATTTTAGCTTTGATGAGGAAATAATTCAATGTATCTATTTAAAAATAAAAAAAGAATATACCATAGCCTGAACAGAAAACGCGAGATGTAATCAAAGTATGCCTTCATTTTTATTTTTATATTCATGGTATGCATTACTCATTGAATAACACATAAGATGTGCATGTGTAAATATACAGAAGTGCACAAATTCTTGCATGTCAGAAAATGGGCACTCACTAGCAGAAATCGAGGGTTTTAATGAGTAATTTTGTATATATATTACCATAAATGTTTTCAGTAGTTGCATTTATATTTGCATACAAATAAACCGATGTGATTGCACACATGAACATAAATACCTAAATGTATACATACATATTTACATATAAAAGGGTGTTGAAAAATTATCAACACATTCTTTTCCCCAAAACCTAATCAAATAACTAAACATAAAAAACTTTTATTTGTCTGGCCAACATTTTTTCAGCGCCTGATTATATATATATATATATGTATATGTGTGTGTGTGTGTGTGTGTACAGTGGGGAAAATAAGTATTTCATTCCCTGCTGATTTTCTGAGTTTGCCACCTTACAAAAATAGGAATCGTCTATAAATTTCGGGATAGGTCCATCTTGAAAGTGAGAGATAGAATATAAAAAAAATTCTAGAAAATCACATTATATTAATTTTTGAACATTTATTTCTTTTTTATTGAAAAAATAAGTATTTCACCTCCTATATATTAGGCGGCACAGTGAACCATGTCTGAATTCCAGTTGAAAGGTATTAATCCTCTTCTTCTCCCTACAGCAGGACAGACTAGGTTCAATAGCCTTGGATGGCAACTGATCTCGGAGAAGGACAACTCTGAATTCAATATCTATGGAGGGTCATTTGGGGACCTTGTGGCACATAGTGCACCAGGTCTCTATTCAGCCCTTCAAAAAGTGTAGTTGGTTTTGCACAAAGCCTTCGCTAGTATAATCAAATCATATGTGCTGGTGTTTGACTGTCAGTTCCTAGGAACTGAGCTGCTTGACCCTCATACATCAATTACAACGGGAGAGTCCACTATATATATATATATATATATATATATATATATATAATTCACCTTTTGATCATAATGTTAAAACTAATATCAGAAAAATTTTCATAAATTTAATCCATAAGCATTTTAACAATTCACAAACATTAAAAAAGATTTTTAACAAAAATGTTAAAATCAGCTATAGCTGTATTAATAACATAGATAAAACCATATCCCAGCATAACAAAATTATGTTAAAGAAAATGGTATCTCACCATCAATCAACTGGGATATTATATCAAGAGCTAAAGCTTATAACAGGAAAGGAAATAAATGTAACTTATGTCTATCGGTGAGGGATAATATGTATATTTATTAATATATATATGTAGTGTGTGTGTGTGTGTGTGTGTGTGAAGTATATATAGGTATAAACAGAAACACTTATATAACCTAAGTAATTATAGTATGCACAATATACATGTGTATGTATAAAATATCTTCATAAAATACTGTATATACTTGTGTATAAACCGACTTTATGTATAGTGCAACCCTGAATTTTTTGCATGAATTCTATCCTCTCCAGAAAAGATATACCTGTGTATCATGCCATCAGTTACTGAAAATGAATTATTTTTAAGCTCTTCAAAAAATTACCTGTGTATAGTGCAACCCCTATTTTTTGCATAAAATCTAATCATAAAAACTCACACTATATTCAAGTATATATGGTATACATCTATATATACTTATATAAGACGTGAGAGAAAGAAATCAATGTGCAACTAATGCAGGACTGTTTAATCTAGTGCAGGGCTTGTAGTATATATTATAAAGGGACCTTAAATTTTTAAAAAATATGCATAAATATTAATTCATAAATTATTTACCAATATAGTGATAGAGCATATAAAACAGGGAAATATTTAACTTTTTTCAACAGTCACAAAACTGAGAAAAATAGTGGGCAAATAGATTTAATCATCCTCAGTCTAATGTTACCTGTAATAAAGAATAATTAAAGATGCAGTTTTCTTGACATGTGGATATTAACATAACCAGATTTAAGATGTTGACTTTCTCAAATATCTCTAAATATGGGGCCTATATCATTTGCTACTTTTGCTACTAGAGTAATTAAGCACTGAAATAATGTTCACTGGTACCCAGCTTATTGATATTAACCTTACCAGATTGTAATCATTGTGCCTTCTCAGCTTAATGAAGTGGAATGATTATATTGAATCAAATGCTAGGTCTGCTGCTGGGAAAGTTGGTTCACTGTGCCATACTAGACAATTTTTCTAGTCAGAATCTGACAAATTTATAAGTTTACCATTCATCCATACAGTGGATATTTCTGACACATTTGGTCTGGTGCTTGTGTTATATAGTTAGAGATTCTTGATAAAATACAAAGAAAAATCTGCAATGTTATTGGTCCTGACCTGGCATCTCAGCTTCAATCACATTCCCACTGCCATAATGTATCTTTCCTGTGACATTTGAATAAATATTTTCATGATAATTGCTCTGATGAATTTTCATCTCTGGTACCTAGACATTATGAATTTATGAAGTGCAGTACCAGATCGACAGCAAGGTCTCATCATTTTAAAGTTGGAATGGATAGATGTAATTGTAATAGTTTCTTCTCTCACACATCTCACTTTATTTTGAAGAATAAATGTTGGTGTTGCTCCATAAAATTTTATTGTTTTCATTTTGTTTCCTTAGTGAGTGCAGGACTTTCTGGCCAACCTAATAGAATGTTTTCAGCACTAAAGCTGAATTAATCAAATAAAGCTTCATAACTTAGAGTTGTTGCTATATTTACACCTACCAATTCCATTTCTGTGATGCTGAGTATTAATGAGTTAACGTGTATGTTACTTGAAATAACTTGATAGAAGTAAAAGTCATACCAGTGTGTGTTTGTGTGCTCTTCAGTTTGAGTCTGTCAGTTTATATGCAGGTCTTAAATCTATGATCCCCAAGGTATATTCATTTATGTTTGTAAAACTCTTAACAAACAAAAGGATGAACATCCCTTCACCTGTACCTTCTTTGTTTTCCTCATTTTTCTCTCTTTCAAATCATATTTTTGATTTCTATTCTCCAACTATTGTATTCATTCACTTTAATCTTTCTTGTCTTTTCTATTGTCATTTTAATTCTTGCTTTCTTTGTTTACTTACTGTCTTAAAATGATCAGATCAGCATCATATATAAATGTTCCTTGGTCCAGATAATCAGCTTAACATCCAGCCATATAAAATATTTTGCCTGGAGAAAAATGACGGCCATTTTTATTCATAAAAATGGTTGACAGACTGAAAAATAACTTTTTAAATGCATTCTTTTTCTTTATTTAATGTATACTTTTGGTTTGGAATTTTTATGGAGTAATGATTTTAATATTTGTTTGCAGTTTCTGCATATTTTAAGAATGTTTATTATAAAGAAAAAGACACAGAAAGTTGTATAATATCATGAGGATTATTAATATCTATAGTGTTAATGGTGAAATTAGCCATTTCCTTACAGAAAATTTTCAGCATTCATTAACAGTTAGCATTACTGTTGGTTGAAATTTATAAAATGTTTTTCTTAAAATAGTTTTTCAGGAAATTAGTCTTTTCAAGCCTATTATTATCACTCAAGTATTGATGGGAGTTCCCTTCTTGACCTCTTGTTTTTGGTAGTGCAGAAAATTAGCATCTTGATTATATCATTATTTTCCCTTGTTGTTACATGAACAACCTATTTTTGTTGCTGTTGCTGTTGGAAGTGTTCAAATGAAGTGGCTTTTGTTATTTGTTAAAGCTCTTTGTTTGCGATTTTGTAGCACCAGTCTTTCAGATCTGATTAAGGATTGTCTTTAAGATCTAAAGGATTTATTTACTCAGAGAATGGTAACTGACACCAAACAATAATAGTTTAAAATTTACTATGTTTATAGGGGTAGAGTGCTCAATATTAGAAATAGATAATTTCAGAAGATCATATTGAGGACAACTTACAATCACCATGCAGTGTTGATTTCTATGTCCATGCAGTTAATTAATATAATTAAAAGAGAAAGCAATTCACTGAGGCGAAAATGTATAGAAAGTACACTAATTACTAAATTATCAACAGTAAATTTGTATCCAGGTTCTTACAACATTTCAACTCTCTTGGCAGATCTTCTGTTATTACAATGTAGGATATTTAGAAAAAACAGCAATAAAAACAAAACAAAAGCATAAGGAAACTTGGCTAAACTGTATGTCCAAACACGTCTGAGGCAAAAAAAGAAAAAAAAATTAAAATCTTTTAAACTGAAAAAATTTGAACTCATAAAGTTAAATTTAGTGTTCCAACATCTTCAGTGCCTCCCCTAAGGGCATAATTATAACCAACATTCATGTACTATCTCCTTCTACCCTACACATATATAAATCCATCAATAAGAACAATACTTTAGTTCAATGCATACACAAGAGAAAAAATCAACCTAACACCAATAATAAGAGCAACTCAACTAGCGAATAAACTAGTTACATCATCAATATTAGTATAAAGAAAACTAAAAATGAAAAAAACAGCAGTTAACTGCTTAAACCTCCTGAAGAGCAGATTGAACAATTACAAAAAACTAGAATTGAGGTGCAGAATAAGATATCAATCATCTAAGTGATAAATTTTATCTGTCCTAATCCTCTCTCTCTCTATATATATGGAGAGAGAGAGAGAGAGAGAGAGAGAGAGAGAGAGAGAGATAGAGAGAGAGAGAGAGAGAGAGAGAGAGACTAATGATGAAAAATGTTTTTAATTTATACAATAAATATTTATTTTTCAACATAATCTCCTTCCTTGGCCATTACACTCAACATTTCTCTATTAATAGATTAAGCATTATATAATGAAATTCTGTGATCATAATTATGCTTATTACATGCCAAGCCTTATTGATCCACCCTAATAAACAATGTTATTTTTAATTAATTTTTGTGAAAAATGTGTACTTAGTGAAAATGCATTTGATGTAACTAGTTGTGACATCATGAAATTTAAACTAATATTCTAAAAATATATTTCTGTTTTTTTCCTGTTCTCTTTCCTTTCACTTTTTATTATTTTTTTTATCTTTCATTTCCTTCTTTCTTTAACTTTTTTCTCTTCTCTCTTTCTCTCTCACTCACACACACAAACACACACATACACACTGTTATTATTACTTTTTACAGCCTTCTGTCTCAAAAACAATAGTGTATGTGCTGGAAGTTGGTCGAGTGTGGGGTTGAATTGCAGCACCTCCTGCGACTGTACAGCTCAATCTTGGAACAGCAGGTTCTATTGTAAACGATTCATGTGAAAGCCACATCTGGCTCTATGGGTGCTAGTGTCTGCCCTCTACCATCTGCGCACTCTCTTCACTTCCTGCTTTTCCTCTCTCTTGTCTGGATATCAGTTTTGACAGCAAGCCTCCAGCTGCTGCGATCTGTTGCACCAGTTTCCCAAGCTACTGGGCTGATGCTGCCTGCTGTCGTGATTACAAACATTTTTCTAATGAAGGACTGGTTGTCCTGCAAGTCTGGAGCCCATGGCAAGTTCATCATCCAGCACATCCTTACCTATGTGCCTGTCCTCACACACACACACACACAGTCACACACACATACACACACAATGCATCCTTCTCTTCTCTATAATTGATCTACATTTACCACTCTTATCTAAGCCTTCACTTTCCTCCCTGTTTTATAGATTCTTATCTATTTTATTTTTATATTTAACTTTGTTACCAATCTTTCTTTTCAGTGCTTTATGTCTCTTCCTCTCACTCACTTTAAAGTCATTTTTCTTTTACTGTTATAGCTGTCTCATTAATAGCATCACAAGAATAAAGAATGATAGAAGATTTTGTTCAATGGCTCTGCTTCAGTGAAACTGTACAGAATCACCCAATCAAATTCTGTAGGTCATAAGACACAACATCCAACCAGTGCTCTTTCCTTACAGAATGGAAGACAATTGTTTATATACAAGGAGGTGCTGAAAAGTTATCTGGCTAACATACTTCACAAATCCGACCAAATGTCCAGACATCAAATTTAATCTCTTTTATGTACTAAGACAGAAAGAACCAATGCACATGTAAGACTCTGAAAATCTCTTCAATAGACTTAGCATAAAAATGAACATCTGGGAGCCTCTGATTAAGATAGAAAGAACAGACAAAAATTGAAGTGATATGTGGCCTAATAGATTAAAGCATTGGTTAAAGTAAATTTGTCTGTCTGTCTGGCAGTAGTGAGTTCAATTCTTGAATAGTGCAGAAAAGTTACATACTCTTGTGCAGTGAAAGAAAACATAAAAGTGACACAAAAGTGTTTAGTAGATATTTCAAATCAGTTAATTCTCAGCAGGCTTATTCACCAAATATTTGCTATAGATGAGGATGTGTGGTGTTGCATAAAGGATAACATATGGAAATAAGTTTGAATTCCAATAAGGTTTGTTACATTTACTGATATGCAAATACCCTTGGAAAAAGTATGAATCCAACTCTTCTAGCACCAGTTATGGGTTGAATAAACTGGGTCCTATAGCGAGGTGCCCTTTTTCTAAGTGTAGCTTAGATGTGGCACAATGCTGCAGGTATGGGGCACCCAATTAGGATCGAGCTCACTACTCTGTCGTAATTGTTCTAATGAGACAAGCTTGCTAACCATTATGCCACACCAAGGTGCCCAAAATGTGTCTCATATATGGCACTTAACTGACTGACTAAACATGAAAAACAGAATGAGAATCATCTTCAGGGACTGAATAAAGAGCTTGATTCAAAATTCAAGTTACTGAGTACAATGACAGATATCAGAAAAAAGTCAGAGGAGATAGTGGCTGAAATGTTGCAAGTATAACAACCTGGACTGAAATTATCATAGCCAAGGTTTGTCACTTGACACATTTTTAGAACATTACAATTCAACTTCAGATAAGATGTATTGTATAAGTGACATCACATGTAGAACAGTTTATTATATTCAAAACAAATATTATTCTACAAAATAAACAACCTACATTAAATAAATATCTTTCATGACACAAGATAGCATTGTAAAATGTGTGTAAAATATTTAATATGTTCATAAAATAATTAAAATACATCTAAAATATTCATACACTCATTTCTGGTCTTATCAAGCTCTATGAAATCATTTTACATATGACGTCATTTATATAATACAATATTTGAATTTGAAATGTAATATTTAATAAAAAAGTATGTATCCAACAACCCTTGCCTATAATACTGACAACCAGGGCTAGTGTGTACTAACCCCCTTTCTTTTATATTTCTACTTTTCTTAAACTCTTCTTTTCCCCATGACTTAATTTTCATTTATAATCAATACATTGTATCAGGGTACATAGACAATAGTTCAGCAGTGTATGACTCTGAGAACCAAGGGTTAATTTTATTTCTATACTAAACTATAATTTGTCATCATTTTTTTCAGCTAATAGATGAGTCATCACTGAATTCTTCCTTTTTGTATGAAGATGAGGACAATGGTATGTAGGTGAAAAAACCTACCTTCTTTCTTATGAACTCAATGAGAGAGAAAAAAAATCTTGTCAGGAAGTAACAAAGTCAATATGAAGGTAATTGAAGCTAACAATCATATCAGTTGTTCGGTCAACTTTTTAACCAAAATGGTTGAGCAGTTAAGGCGTTGGCCCATAATTTAGTGATAGATCCAAAACCCTTTCAGTATGGTTTGTGGCAGAATCAATTCTTTTGGGAGGTTTTCCAAGCAGTAAATGTCAATTGTGGCATTGGTAGATGAAGACAAGATCAATATAGATAAGAAAAAAATTCAAATAATTCAAACAGACATTGTGCACTGGCAATAAAGAGATGCCATTCAATTCTAAATTGCACTTAAAAAAGCATCAGAGAATATATACTGAACACGGTCTTTAAATAGATGTTCGATCAAACCTTCATGCATCTATATATGAGGTTATTCAATATGAAATTGCCGATTCAAAAATAAACTGAGAAATGCATAGAAGAATTATTTCTTCAATCAATCATTCTTTCTTGGTTATGATGCATTTATTCCACCTTGGCATCAACTGATTGCTTTTTCTTCTTGAAGAATCTTTAATTTAAGCATTTATCGAATTCATGGATGAATTCTTCAAGCTGATCCTGATTGAAGAAGTAAGGGATCTAAATGTTTGTAAAAAATGGTGATCCATAGGAGAGAAATTGGGAGAATTGACAGGAGGTAATAAAATTTCCATCTTCAACTGATTAAACTTTAGTAACATTATTTTTGCAATATAAAGGCAGGTATTTACATTACATTACATTTACATTATTTAGACTGTTGTCCTCATCTTTGTTGTCATATTTACAAGGATTTGGCTGTTGTATACTCCAGCCTTCTTCAGGTGGCTGGAATTTTGAACTGAACCCTTTATTTCATCCACCAGGGTAGATTGTTCTAGTTCCACATGCCATGCCACTTCCAGATATCTCAGTTTCAGTTATTTCCCTTAGTAACTCAACTCTTCAAGTTCTTATTCACCTCTGCCATGGCCAGGTATTTCCCAAGGACACATGAGCCAGTGGATAAAAGCATTGATTGAAGCAATCCAGTGACTTGACCTCATCTCAGAAATATAGACTATAGATACAAATATAGATAAAGGCAGGTATCATTATTTAGCAAAATGACACCTTTCATTCGTTTATCAAATTAATCACAGATTTAAATACAATATTTCAAAATGATCTTTATGGGTAATTAATTAACCACTTTGAAGTAAGCTACAATGTATTAAATTGCTTTTCTTCCAGCAGAATCTTAAATACCACAAATAATAAAACATTGTCAGTTTTAAATTATATGAAATGCTTCAAATCAATACAATAAAATTTACCGATCTTTTGCTTTTAATATGCTATCAGAACCTTCAAATTTTCAACATCATTTTATGCTTTGTGCCAAGTTTTTCTAATTTTTAAGTTCAACCTACAAAGTTTTTGCTTGTTTGTTTTGTTTTACAGCATATCAATCTCAATGTGTTATTTAATGTTGACAAAAATCTTTATTGCCGGTAATATTTTTTTCCAAAAATGTATTGCTGGTAATATTTTTTTTTCATCAAAAATCTATTGCAGGTAATAATTTTTTCTTAAAAAATCTATTGCTGCTAATATTTTTTTTCCAAAAATATATAGCTGGTAATATTTTTTTTTTCAAAAATGTATTGCTGGTCATAATGTATTTTTGGTAATAATTTTTACAAAAAAGTATTTCTGATATTAAAACCTATTTTTACATATTCATAGTGTTTTACCTCAGTGTGGGGGTTAATTATTTTCCCATAGCTGGGACCCTAACAGGTGCTACCACCCTAGGTCAGGTGGGATCTGGGAACACCAGCAATTAAGAGGTGGTTCCACATTCCTCAAAACTTCCTGATCAGAGGCCTTGCTACTGGACATAGATGTAGTTTATTGTCTTACCCAGTTTTTAAACCAAAGTTTAATTTTTTATTCATTAACAATATTGTCCTCAAATGTGAAATTTATATTTCTTGCAACTTGCAACTCAAGTATGGTCTAGTTTGAACTTGTACAAGTACAGTAGATGCCTCACTATCTGCAGGCTCACCAACTGTGGTTTCATTTATCCAACATTGGCTTAATCAGCAAACCTTTTATGTTAAAAAATTTTGAAAGAGTAAAACATAAAAAAGACATGGATATAAGCATTTAATAAAAGTATTTAGAAAATATAAACAATCAATTTAAATATTGTCAAGGTCATCAGATCCTGAGAGAAAACTCAAATGAAAATAATACCAACTTTTAATTCATTGACTAATGAAATATTTCCTCTATTTCATTTAATTTTTAAATTGGTTTAGAGTAAAAGTTAAATAATTTCTTATAGATCTCTATCATCTAATGGACACTATCTGCTATCAATATTTATATAGAACCATGGAGAAAAACCAGTCTGAGAAATGATAACTGAATTTTGATCTATCCTGGTATTAGTCAGGGCTAAATTTAGTAAATATCCATAACTACCAATGTTATGATTTACTCCATTCAGAAAAGGTGCCAGTCATAGTAAAATGGTTCCATGATTTTTTTCTCTCGGTGCCATACAAATCAATTTCTTGGATTCTTTCTGATTTATCATTGTTGCTATTTTGTTCTTTCTGACAACTTAATAGAAAGCCTCCTGATATGAATATAAAGTTGTTGATAATGGTATTTCACTGATATTGATAGAGAATCAATTTATGTATATTAATCAATAGTAAGTTTATTTCTTGTGTACTAAGGGGATAGACATTGCTTATAGCTACAAAGGAAAGGAAGTTATGGAGAGCCACCGTCATCTACACCTTGAATGGACACTGCACATAAGAGAAGAAGACAATGCATTGCCGTCTGAAAGGGAGAGAGCAAGCTATTGAAAGCAATATAAAGGGATACTATGAAAGTAATGCCTCCATTTTATTTCCACAGAAACTACATGAGATACATGGTACACAATAACACCATTGGACAGAGCAAGTTTTCAACTACAAAACACCATTTTCCAACTTTTCACACCAACAATGACATTGTTATGAACATTTCTGCACTGCCTATCTTTCATCAGTCCAAACATGGCTTCTTAGACATATCACTGTCACCATCACTGACATGCAATACACACCACCTAACTGTTCTCATATCCACTGTTTGGTCTCTGTAAACTTTAATGTCAGTAGGTGCAATTTATTTTGCATAGATGAATTCAATGAGACAATATGGAATAAGGCCAAACCAGTGTGGGTTATTCGTGGGAAGATTTAACCTGTTAGCCCATATTACCAACAGTCACCTCTGAAATTGTGGGCCATCATAATAAAATAGGGGACATTACTTTTGGATCAACTCTCAAGTGTGTATGTGTGTGTGTATGTGTGTGTGTATGTGTGTGTGTGTATATATATATATATATATATATATATATATATATATATATATGATAAATTAACTGATTTAAAATATGTTTTTTTCACTACACAGTAATAACCATGTTTCAAAAACTGAAGCTAAGAACTTCAAATTTAATTATATAATTAAATTGAAATCATTAGTTCCATTTTATCTTCAAGCAAATATTGGAATAACTTATTTTTAAATTTACTGAGCTTTAAATGCATATATAAATTCATAATTTCCTGTTTCCAAGGATACAAAGAAATCCAATCATTCAGACAGGGGCGGTAGCGTGTTCATTTTTATTAACTATTGTTGTATAAATTATGAGTTATGTTCGAAAAAGAGGTTACGTTTAGGGAGGGTAGGAGTGTATTTTTCAACGCATTCTGACATCCGTTAAATGCATGTCATCTGGGTTTTTTTATTAACGGCAAAAAGTTTTTCGGTATTTTTTCTTACTTGTATACTTAAAGATTCTTTCTAGGGGTGTTTGGGCTAGAATACATTTTATTTAACTACAATTTTAAAATATTTTCACTCTTAATTATTAATAGACTATATTTCTTTTTAAAACAAGTAAATGTAATAGAATTACTTAAATTATTTAAAATTATTTTTTCATATCAAATATTAGCTCCAGTTTTTGAAACATGGTTATTACTGTGTAGTGAAAAAAAACATATTTTAAATCAGTTAATTTATAATATTTATGCTCTGTAAATTTACATTGAGCAGTTTTGTAAAAATAAAAATAAAAAATATCAATAAGAACTCCGGATTATATATCTTACTGCTCTTTCTTTTTATTTAGCTATACATATATATATATTTATATATATCAAAATATAAAATTCACCCAAGAATATAATTTCATCAAATTACCATTTTTAGATATACTTAGAAATAAAAACAATCACATAATCACAGATATCTCCAACAATATCTTCATTTCAAGAGCCATCACGCAAAAAGCTGCCTGAAATCCATCCCCTATTTTTCAAATAGCTCAAAGTCTGACTCGATGAAAGCATCTAGTGACTGTCTTCATCAATACATTTAACCCTGATGTCTTGACATTATTGACAATGTCCTTTCTCATTAAGTGAGTATTCTTTAAGACATCTCTAACAGTTTTCATTTCCATTCTCTCAGAAATTAACAGTTCTTTGCCAGTCTTTAATTTATTCTTAATACAATGAGTCTCATTGTAGTTCTTGATAATGCTATGAATTGTCAATCTAGAAACACTTTTATATTGACTACCTACTTTGTATGCTTCAACTACCTTCATTTAGAGCTTCTTGTCAAGTTCAGCCATCTTCACCATTGTTTCAGAACAAATGAGTTATCATGGTACATGGCACTCACATATTCTTCTCTTCATTAATATTTAGAATATTATAGAATTAGGTCAATACTACTTCATTTTCAAACAGTGTTTGTATGAAATGTCAAATTAAGAAAAAAAACCTTACAATTGCCATTTAGCAGTATTATTTCATAATTCCCATAAGTGTGGGGCAAATATTGTTGGACTGCATCAAATTATAGAAAAATCTATAACTATGAATATAATAGATCGAAACTTCTAAAAATTTCCTGAATTATTCACAACTAAATACTGAATCAACTATTTATGGTAAATTCAGTAAATACTTGAAAATATTCGCATTTCCTTAGAAAATTTGCAAATATTCAGTAGGGATGAATAATTCTGTCCACAACTCTATGTATAGATAAGAGCAAGCTGAAAAGTTCATTCCACAGTATCTAGAGTTATAAGAATGTTTTATTTTCCAAACATTGTCAGCACATTGTGGCTGTGTTCATAGTTGATATTATTGAGTGTTGGCTTTTTCTTTTTTTAGTAAAAACGCTTCCATTAGTTTTAGATACATACATAAAACAATCCTTGCATTCAGTTAAAAGTAAAAATAAAATCATCCTTTGTACAATCTTTACATCGTTTATTTTCAAAAAAGAAGAAAATAAGAACACAAGTAAAATTATATAAAAAGCTTAACTGCAGTACCTCATCAACTGTATTTAATGAAACTTGTATAAAAGAGGGATTGCTATCCAAATACACAATTTTATATATATATATATATATATATATATATATATATATATATATATATATACATACGTATATATACATACATACACGCACAAGCATATTTTTCTCTAAGATTTCTCAAATATTAAGGCCAGTAGATAAAAGTAAATGAATATAGTGTTTAATAAATAAATGTGTGTCTACTCAAATATGAGTATCCACTAAAAATAACGTAGTAAAAAATAAGTGGTATATATATATATATATATATATATATATATATAGTAAAGGTAATAAATCCATTAGTATATAATCCAATTATTAAATAAATAATTAAATTATTAAATAAATAATTAAAAATGATCCACAAAAAGAGCTCAATGTATTTATTATAACTAGTGCTACTATAAATAGTATTACCTTATATGGAGGATAGATCTATCCCCCATATAAGGTAATCTTTGATTTTGTTGTGTAATACTATATATATATATATATATATATATATATATATATATATATATATATATATGCCATTCTCAGACAGTACTGTTTCACTGCATTACAGCTCCTCAGTGCGACTAGACAACTGAATGCCTCAAGCTCGGATCAAAACTCAACCGATTTGGTGTCAGTCAGAGCTACTACCACTGAGCCACCTTCACTCAACAGAATGAGTCAGCCAAATCTAATGTATTGTTTTTACAAACATAAACAAACACCAAGCAGTCAAAAGTGCTCCATTTATATTACTGAAGAGCTTCGCATTAAATATATATATATATATATATATATATATATATATATATATATATATATATATATATAAGTACTGGATCATTTTTAAGTGTAAATTATTTTTCAAACTTCAATAACATGGATAATCCTTCATGGGTTATAATAAAAAAAATACCAACACCAAATAATAATTGATTTTAATTATGTTAAAATAAAAAATACAAATGGAAGATATGAAAAAATGTATACTTAATCATTTGTCATTCCCTTTACTCTGCCCTTTTAAGGTTTAATATTTAACATTTTTGCATTTGTTTTATAATGAGTTAATACTGTTAAAGATTTTTAAATTATATGAAAACACTGGCCATCTATAAAATATTACTAAAATAAATTCTTTGTTTAAGACAATGATTCCCAAATAGTGTGATGTCCATCATAGGTATGGCAGAAGAGGATAGCAGGTGAGACGGAATGATTGAAAGACAATTAAAGATTTAGAAATAGTTTTTTAAAAATTTATATGTCAAAAATAAATTTCAACATTTAAAATATTATTATAGATTACTTATTATTGCATGCATGAGTCCCAGTATAAATAGTTATAAATAATTATTGACCAATTTTATGATTGTGATATTTTTGCATTATATAGTATTAAGAATATAATAACTAGGATCTGCAAATTGGAGGAGAAAGTTATCAATGATAATGTCTTGACTTTGAATCCACAGTTGTCTACCATTAATCCTCTCTCTGTTTTTATTTTTCAATGTACTTTTTATCACATGACATTTGAGGTGTGAGGGATGTGAGAAAATTTCCATTCCAAAAATCTGGCCCAGAGAAAAAAAAATTGGGAAGCACTGGTTTAAGGAAATGTATAAAAGACAATGCTTTTTATAAAATACATTTGTCTATATTTTTTACCTAAGCCAGAAATATTACAATTTATCACAGACTTCAATATGAGGGATGATGATCTAAGGAGAATATTAAAACTTATTTAGGATGATGATCTAAGGAGAATATTAAAACTTATTTCAATAAATAAGAGATTTGTCTTAGTAATCTTCTTGGAAATGAAACCCCTAAATCTGTTTTTGAAATAACCATCTCCTGAAAATTCTACTTTTTCTTTTTATCTCTGTGAAAGGAAATATTTTGATGTTTTTCAACAGTTAAAGAACTGGCACATCTACAACAGACTTTGTTGAAGTGCTGACAGAATCTGAATGGAATGTGTCACAATATCTGTTTTTAGATAGAATCCTAAAGCTGCTGAACAAAACAGTGATGTCCCACAAAAATATCAACATCTTCTGTGAGATAAAAATAGTTTGTTTTTCAGAATGTTTTTATAACCTAGCATTAGGTCATTTATTCATATCTGAAAAGTACAAGACTAGAAGAACAAAGGTTTTGTTGTAAAAAATATATATTCTGTATCCTGTAATACTTTCATCTCATTTTATTTCTCTCTCAGCGGTGCCTACATTACTTAAGATTATATAGAAATGTTGGCCACTTATTCTAACAATAAGGTATATATTTCCCGTTCAGGTAACCTAAGTGTGAGTACCCTAAAGGTAAATCAAAAATAGCTAAATAGTTAATTCTAAAAAAATAATTTTCTAATTACTTTTAAATTGTTTTTTTAATTGTAAGAAAAACATCCCAGACATAATCTTATACTTTAACATGACAAAGCAAGAAAAAAATATCAAGAATTAATAGAATTTTGCAGGGACTAAGTTTCAAAAGTCAGCTGCTTACCTATCGAAGTGGGCTGGACAAGTTTTGCAAAACACTAATAGATTGACCAATACTAGCAAAATAAAAGCAATTAAAAAAAAACAACTAAACATACACAACTAAAAATGCAGCAAAATAGTTCTGGATAAAGAGGAGGAGTTCATTGCACTGAAATTATTTATTTCCTCATTTTATGCCCCCACCCCAGCACTGAAAAAAATAACAGTAAATGATAATTAGATAATTCTCCCAGACAAACAACAATAAAATACATCCTACCAAAGACTTCATCTGATTATTCCTAAGAAAAAAAGGCACCAAATAAAAGTGACAGCTTAATTAGAATTAAATAAAGAGCAGTTGATCAATGCCTGAAGGCCACTACTTGGAAGTGACGTCATTAAAACAAAAAATTTTGGAACCACTAATCAAGCTACTGAGATGGAACTAGTTGAAACAGTATCAATTTTGTTGAAAAGAGGATCAGATTCCTGTCAGCTCTAATTGAGTTAACCAGGGAAGGAGATCTGATGTTGAATGACTCCAAACTCCCAATAATCCAGTTATCACCACCAGCACCTTGGAAAAGTGTATTTTGCAAAATTATGACAGAGCATCATTCATAAATTTTAATCATTAAAAAATCCATAATACATAGATGCAAATAAATAATTTTTTTTCATTGGTGCTATTATATTTGGCTTAAAGTTTCAACTCAAAATTTCATGTTATAATATCTGATTAATAACACTTAGAATTGGTGTTCTTTTTAAAGTTATCCAGATTCATATATCTGAGAACAGTTGTTAGTAAGTAGTAAACGCAAAAATGTCTCTGTATTAAGGAAACTTTACAATTTATCTTAATCAATATTTTCTCCTGGCTGCATTGAAGATGTACTGATTAATACATGTGCATCATTAATAATTATGAAAATCTAGACAAGTTAAAATTTGATAAAACATAAATTTTATACTCTTAAATTGGTTTGTGATGAGACAGCAAACTTTTATGATTTTAGATATTGGTAGGGGGAAGTCTATTTTGGATTGTGTTAAATGCTTTTTAAAAAAATTAAGTATTTCTTAACAGGGGTGTTGGTATAATGGGATTTAATACCTAAACTAGCCATCCTAAATTATAACTTTTATTTCTTGTTCAGCCACATTTTATTTTTTCTTCTTCACAAAAACTGCTTTTTTGTCTTATTTTGGTTTTAAAAATTCAGTTTCACACACACATTTTATATATATATATATATATATATATATATATATATATATATATATATATATATATGTGTGTGTGTGTATATATATATATATATATATATATATATATATATATATATATATATATATATATATATATATATATATATATATGTAAAAGTGATCACCAGGGCCGCTGCAAGGGACTCATGCCTCCTACTCAAATCTATAAAACGGGGGCCCCCAACTCTACTACATCTTAGTTTTCAAAATTAGCATTCATATAAAATAAAAAATATTATTTTAACCTAATTATGTAAAAAAATGGAACATATGTAATATAGGTGAACAATTCAGCTGGAAAAATTGAAAATAAATACAATGTATCTAAATACAAATTAGAGACATGTCATAATAGGTCATTCCATCTGAAATAAATCAACAATGTTTTGCAGCAATTTTAAATGGCAACTTGATATTTTTGTAGTTGAAGAATTTTACATATTCAAAATTATGCATAAAAAATAAGTGAATTTTATATTGTGTTTTTTGTTCAAGACATAGCACATGATCAAACAAATTCATGGATTAGAAGTAAAAAAAAACCCCCAGATTTATGTCAAATATTTCACCCTTTAATAGTCAGTTGTTCTTAGTTTAAATATGTAATGTATATATATGCAGGTAGCAAAAAGCAAATGCTGCTAAAATAGCAATGGACACAAAACACTGGCTAGGGCCCCCCAATCAGACTTACTTCCCCTGGTTCGGGGTTCATGGTAATATGCACAAGTGCCAACAGTCTGTTTCATGCTTCAATGCATTATATAGCCTGAAAATTCTGTTGAAGCATAAAACAGGCTGTTGCCACTTAAAGTTGATGTCAGTGTCCACTTTTAATCTGACATACACTCTATCTCTCATATTCAGCAATTTTATCCATAAATATAGCATACCTTAAAACTTTTATCATATATATATATATGATTTAAATAAAACTTCATTGTCTGCCATATTTAATGGAAGATGTTTAAAAGAACTGTTTCAGCCCAAATATACATTAATTAATATATATATATATATATATATATATATATATATATATGTATGTATGTATATATATATGTATGTATATATATCCAAATATAAAAGAACCAAAAAATATAAATTCAAACTTTATAACATTAATTTAAAAAAGGGCCCAGTACAAGAGTAGAGCAATAAATAGATATTTATTATAGACTGTTACATTGGAACATGCAAGTTACCATGACAAAAATGCATATTTGTTTCAATGTCTAATTAGATATCACCATCAGGTGGTTAACATTGGTGTTGTAATTATATATATATATATATATATATATATATATATATATATATATATATATATGATGGACTCTCCCGTCGATTTCGACGTATGAGGTTCAGACAACTTATGTTTATAAAACTCATTTATGTTTTTGCCTCTGATGACTTTTTAGTCCAGCAAGGGATTTGCAAACAAGGCCGCAAATAGAACATGAATGTGGATTAACCGCTGCAGATAGTGGTGCCGCTGCTAATCGTTTGGCTCTTTCTCGGTTTTCTTTCAGTTTGTTTATGCTTTCAGATTGAAACTTCCTGAGACCTTCAAAACACCGTGATCTCCATTCTTTGCGGTCACCAACTACATTTTCAAGACTCCCATATGGTATGTTCACTGCAGACAGGTTACTCTTCAACTTGTCCTTGTACCTAAGCCAAGGCCGTCCCACATTCCTTTTCCCATCTGCCAGCTGACTGTACATCACAATCTTCGGAATTCTGTCATCAGGCATCCTCAAGACGTGACCAGCCCACCGCAATTGCGATTGGATAAGGAATGATTCAATTCCAGATATTTTACATTTAGTGAACAATTCAGCATTTGAAACCTTGTCGCGGAGGCTAAGACCACAAATGGAGCGTAGACAGCTTTTATGAAATACATCTAACTGATGAATGTGATGTCTGTACGGAGTCCAGGACTCAGAGCCATAAAGAAGAATGGAAAGAACAACAGCACGGTAAACAAGGATTTTTGTGTCCAGCCGAATACCCCTTTCGTCCCACAAGCGATGGCGAAGACTTCCAAAGCCGCAAATGGCTTTGGCAATTCTGTGAACAATTTCATCATCAAGAGAACTGCTTTGGTTCACTTTGCTACCAAGGTAAGGAAAGGACTTGACATAATTTAAATCATGACCATCGACTTTCAATTTACGCTCAGGAAATCTGTACTCAGGTGGATTTTGCCTTACACCTTCAACTTGTTTCGGCGTAGGGCGTGGTTGATGTACTACCTCAGTCTTCCTTATGCTAATTGTCAGTTCAAAGGCTTTGCACGCGGCAGAAAAACGATCAAGAAGAGCCTGGGCTTCTTCGAAGGATGTGGCAACCAGAGCAGCATCGTCGGCGAAGAGCAAATCGCGGATAATTTTGGTGCGGAGAAGAATTCTGGCTTTAAACCGTTGATGGTTAAATAAGCCACCGGATGACCGAAATTGAAACTGACGCCAGTGTCAATGTCACTAAATGCATGTTTCAGCATGAGAGAAAAGAAAAGTGCAAAGAGAACTGGCGCCATTACACATCCTTGTTTGGTCCCGTTTGTAACATCGAAGGGATCAGACATCATGCCATCTGAGACAACATTGGCCTTCATTCCCTTGTGAAATGAAATGATCACATTTAGCATGTTTTTGGGAATACCGAGCTTCTCTAAAACTCTCCAAAGAGTGTCTCGATTCACAGTGTCAAAGGCTTTCGTCAGGTCAACAAACACCATGTACAATTCCTGATTTCTCTCCCGGACCTTTTCTGCCACTTGGCGAAGAGAAAAGATCATATCAATGGTGCCGCGACCCGATCGAAAACCACACTGGGACTCAGGATACACCTTATCAACGAGATGTTTGATGATCCTGTTCAGGATGAGCCTAGCCAGAATCTTTCCCGCAATCGAAAGCAAAGATATCCCACGATGGTTGTCACAAACATTCTTAACTCCCTTATTTTTGTAAAGATGTTTGATGCAGGCATCCTTGTAGTCCTGTGGAACACGACCCACTCTCCACATCCTCAGAAAAAAAGCATGGAGCTATTTACCAACGCATGCCCACCATACTTATACACTTCAGGCGGAATTGGGTCCTTTGGTGATGGGGACTTGCCTGAAGCAATTTGCCTGATGGCTTCCCATACTTCCTGATAAGCAGGTTCCAATGACAATTCTGGAATATCTGGATTCTGAGGAATAGAAGATATGACATCATTGTCAATGACAGATATATATATATATATATATATATATATATATATATATATACATACTTAAAAGCCCCCCTATAAGGCAGCATTTAAACTACATCCTGTGGAGAGCTCTTGATTAGGCCTTAATCACAATAGGTAGGGAGGGGTAGATGTGATAAGCAACAATAAACTACAGAAGAACTCAAAATTGGTCACTGCATTTAAGTATTGCATTAATATTTAATCTTACCCTTTAAAAGTTCAATGATAATTCTTCTGCCACCACTTAATTTAAAGACAATTTGATGTATGTAGGTCCTCACTTTCCATACAAACAATTATTTTTATTCATGGGTGACTTTCACTGGATTTCACAATTAATTTTGTTAAATGCAAAAAAAATAACCAAAAACAATCACCGTAATGAAAACTTGACAATTGAAAATTTCAGGATTGCTGGTTCAGACCTGGCCCAGAATGTTTTTAATTTGCTCACAGAGTCAGACTGATTCAAAAATGGTATGATATGTTAAGCTACAGCCTCTAGGAGTAAAGTTGAAAAAGTGTGACACAGTGACACACTGACATTTGCATTTATTATATATATATATATATATATATATATATATATATATATATATGTATTTCAAACCCATTAAGATTTTGTTATCAAGGACAAAATTTTAAACTTGGTAAAACTTTTTGCATATAAAAATTTTGATACATTTTACAAAACATGTTTATCCTTCACTTTTCTGTAAGGTTTAAGTTCAAGCAAGGCCACATAAAAAGTTAAAACATCCAAAAGAAAGAGTATTCAATTAAATACTGTTCCCATCAAAAATATTTGGAGAGATTTGTTTTGAAGTACAAAACTTAGTTCTTTCAAATAAATCTTGTCTACTTGAAATCACAAATTAATAAAATCATAAATTAATAAAATTTAATGCTCAATTATTGAAATATAATTGGTATTATATCTTTATTTTCGAATTATCTTTATGAAGTAGATTACTGAACTGCTACATGATATCTGTCCTCCTTTATGGCAACAAATGTTGGATGGTCTCCTCAAAGATGAAGAAGAGACTCGAGGCAATGGTGGTATGGTTCTACAGAAGTCTAAGGAAATCATGGACCGAACATGTGAGCAACAATGAGGTTTGGAGAGGATGCAAACAAGGAGGAAGTATATACTTAACATCAGGAAGAGGCAGCTGAGATTTCTGGGACTCATAAGGAGGGCTTGGAGAATCTGATACTCACAGGGAGGATAGAGGGAATGAGAGACAAGGGAAAGCAATGCATGACATACCTAGCAGGCTTAAGCAAGTGGATGACAGAACAGAGTTTGGGAGAAGTAACAAAAGGACAAAACATATTGAGAACTACAAGGGATAGGGAAAAGTGGAGAGCCATGATCGCCTATGTACTGATGGAACACAGCACATAAAAGAAGAAGAAGTAAAATACTGGCTCTAAAGACACCCCCCCCCCCAAAAAAAAACTCCTCATTCAGTTCTTTACTAACACCGAGTGGTGGTAACTACTTCTGATGGATTCCAAATTTCTTCATTTTCCTGCTACAAACATGGCTCTTTGCTTAAAGAGAGAATGAATATCAATATGGAAAAACTATATGTATTTAAAATGGACACCTCAGAATAAAATTGGTCAATATGCTAAACTCTATATTTGTTGAAAGTGCTTGAAAGTCATTAAATCATAAGTAGAAATTATTTCTTACAAAATTTCCAGCATTTACACAATTATTTACAAATTATTCTAATTTTCCATTTTCCTTTGAGGCTCAGCAAATTCAATAGATTTTGCTACACCGCAGCTGCAGTGTAATAATATCATAAGATTTGACTTACAAAACTTAAGCATTTTATAAATAGGAACCATTGCACATCATATAAAAGCACTGAATATGAAGAATTGCTGAAAAGTTCTGACTTAATTCTTCCCACCAAAAAAGAAAACTAAAGCAAGGATGGCCATAGATGGGACCATAGATTCAATGTGAACTTTACAATCCTTTCCTTAACTGCAAAGTGTGATTTTTTCCAGGGCCACATACAGTTTTGAATTATACTTCTCCTAGACTGACTGATAACCAAGGCTACAGAGGACAAACTGCTCTACTGTTTAACCAATAACTAGGGGAGATGAAAAGATGGATTCATATGTGTGCATAAGTGAAACTAACTAGAACTCAAACCAACCTCTTCAATTTCTCATTCTATGCTGCTACCAATTATGCCACCTGCACATCCAAAAACCTAATAGTTAAGTGGCAGTACCCATGAAAAGTTCACAATTATTTGAATTTTTCGATGAATCTTATTTCTTAAGATAATGACTGATTAAGCTCCTGGCTAGTTCTACAACTATAAAATATCCATGGAAATTCCTCTACTGTATTGTTAAATATTTTAATAACTTTAACAAAATATAGCAATCATAAATATGAATACTGGTCATTATTTAAAGAAGAAGATACAAATGAAAAGATTCAAAATTGATATAGTTTTCCATTTCACTGAAGCAGACATTAAATGCACACAATGGTGTTATCACCTTCTCTATCTTTATTTTCATTATGTATACTTTGTTTTTTCACTAATATCTAATGATATATTTTTCTTCTGTATTTCTTCACAATCAAAATGGATTGGTCTATTGTTTATCTGTGGTAATGGCAGAGCATAACTAACTAATGTGTATGTTTTTAGCATGCCTTTTTGACAATGAACATTGTGAATTTTGTAACTTCTGTTGTAAATATATTCTAAAAGACTTTATTAAATCAATTTTTTTTTTATTAAAAGGCCAAAGAAATTAATTTGTCATTGTAGAAACAACTCAATATGCTTCCACAGCTTCTATTTTTTCAATATGAAAACAAAACTTAACAAATAATGAACCTTTATAAAATTACATTATAGAAAATCAACAAAAATACTAACCTCTACAAACTCTCTCTTTTCTTAAAGAACAAGTCTCAATGAACAAATCTTTTCAAAAAGTTATGTTAATTAGTTATGTCAATTTAAATTTGTTTACATTTTTCAATCTTTTGAATTATTTTTTCCATTTTTAATTTACTAAGCAAATTTAAATTTGTTTACATTTTAAGATCATTTGTATCATTAAATCTTTTCAATAATTTTAAATAACTGATTAAAAGAACGTCATTTTATAACATCAATTTCAATATTGGAAAAAGTTTGAGAATAAAAATTTTACAAATAAAACACGACATGTTCTTTTAACTTGAAGAGAAAGATTTCTTCAATGATAGTTGCTTTGAAATTAGGTTTTTACAAGACAAGCTTTGTCAAACTGGTAGATTTTAAGCCTATCCAAATGCCACTAATATTCATTTCACACTCAACTGTCAATCATCAGTAGCAATAAATATCAAACAGACCAACTCTGATTATTATCAGTATCATTTTATCATTTTAGCCTACCATACCAGTAAAAATGGGGATTTTTATGTAGGCTAGATTATTTGATTACTTTAAAATATTGTACAAAATATCATAATTTCTTTTGTAATAGGTTTTTGATATGGCTGGATTCATTCTTCATAGTTTTAAAATATTTACAAAATGATAATTTATTTCTGCTTTTGACCAGATTATAGTTTCCTAAGAAATTACAGTTGAAATGGCTAAGATGTCAATGTAAGTTTTCTGCTCACAATTTCTTCTCTCACTTGCAGGACTCTCTTCCAGTTTCTTGCTTTCCATTGTTCAGATTGTTTTCCTCATCTTTGTTGTCATATTCATAATGTTTTGGCTGTTGTATGCTTCGGCCTTCTCCAGGTGAGTGGAAGAAGGCCGGAGCATACAACAGCCGAAACAGTGTGAATATGATAACAAAGATAGGGATAAGTGTCAGAACAATGTAAATCGTATAAAAAGGTTATTTTGTTGACAACTTCAGTGTCAATGAAATTAATTAATGTTTTCATCATTTTACCTGTGCTAAATGATGCTACTAACATTATGCCCTCCCACCTCATGGGAATTAATATTTTGTCTTCTTTTTGGCCTCCGTAGATTGCTGCTGCTAACCTTCCCTTCAAAGGACTCTATTCTCAGCTACTTGTCAAAAACAAAAAAGGAATAAAATGCTGGTTCTGAATGCATGAATAACTCAGATATCAGGAAAAAGCATACAGAAGGTTTAAAAAAGTGTGAATCAAAATTTTGACAAGCACTGAACTAGTTTTTGACTCATTTACAGATCTAGCAAAGAAAAGTGGCATATAACTCATGTGACCATAGACTTATACAACAATATCAGACAATCATGTAAATGGATGGTTACATAAATATTGTTCAAAAATAAAAATAAAAATTAATAAAATATAAGATTGAAACATGTAGCTTTAATTCGTAAAAAATATTATTAAAATCAAATAACTTATTATTATTACTTATTTTCTCACAGTAGAGTAATGGATAGCAGCTCAGATTGAGGAATTGTTGAGCCAAGTTTGAATTCCAGTCAAGTTTGTTACATTCACTTACATGCAAATAACCTTAAGAAAGGTATGAATCTCTTTTACCACCAGCTATGGGTAAATAGTAAAACAAACTGAGTCTTATAGACTTGGGTGGCAATCAGTCTAGGAGAAGGCCAACTTTGAATTCAGAACATGAAGAGAGTTGTTTTAGGACCTTGTGCTACACTATGTGTGCCTGTTCTCTGTATCCAGCTCTTCCAGGCTTACGGCAATGTCACATTGAAACACTGGTTCTTGTATGATCAAATATTTTAAAAAACATCATAACTCTTACTGCAATTAAATCACATTTTCTCTTCTCTTTCTTACTCTTCAAAATATTACAACTTTTAAGAAACATAAAGGTTTACATTAAACTTCTTATTTTTAATAATAGTGCACTGAGTGAATTTTGCCAATTTTAAGTTTATGCCAAATCCTTTTCATTTATTCATTATCATCCATTTAATATTTTCCATGTTAAAATGTATTAAGTAGGATAACATATATAAAAATTAAATGGTCTTGTCAGATCTAGACTCAAATGTCATACATGGAATCCATTCTGTTCCGAAATGTCTAAACTATCAGCTATATACAACTGTTTACCAAAATCAGTGAATAAAAATGGCTTCAAATGAATAAATCTTAGACAATCCTTCCTGAAACCCTATAGACTGGAGCTACAAAATCACAAAGAACTTTACCTAAATAACAAAAACACTAACAAAAATGAGTAGCAGATATATACATCAGAGGACAAAGTGCATTGGCTAAGATAAGTTTTGCTTTTATCTTTACATATTGTCCTTTTACACAAATATTTTTAGTTATATCTGAAATTTTATATATATATATATATATATATATATATATATATATATATATATATATATATATAGCAAGAGGAAGGAAGAGAGAGAGAAAGAGAGACAGTGTATCCGTAGATATCAGCATCACATAGTGACTGGTGGTTTCAGGCCTGAGTATGATATTCTGACCAAGTAGCACTACTCCTTTAGCAGGCAACTATTGGATAAGAAAAGGAGAAATAGAGGGATGAAGAAAATGGCTCTTCTCAGAAAATAAAAAAATAAATAACTGAATTATAAAAATGAATAAAATAATATTTAAAAATAAAAATAAAATAAGTATTCCAAATGTCACGACCATAAATATAACAATAAACTACATCCAGCAGCAAGGCCTCTGATTTGGAGATTGGATGTTTTTTTTTAGCATAGAATCACATTTTGATCATTATTGTTCCCAAGTTCACCCTGATCTGGGGTGGTAGCACCTGTTAGGGTCACAGAGATAGACAAATAGTGAACTCCCTCAAACAAAAACAAAACACTATGAAAGTATAAAAATACATTTTTACAGTAAAAATATCATCAATATATTTTTATATGAAAAAGGCCTAACAATACCTATTTATAATAAAATGACCAGTAATACATTTTATTTGTAGTTGAAGGAATACATTTGCATTCAAATTATTTAGATTTCAGCATTAAATAATCCATAGAGGTTAATATTTTGCTAAACAAAATCAACCAAACAACCAACCAACATGAAAGAATTCTTTCATTACATTAATCCATATAATAAACAACAATTTCTGTATTCCAACAAACTGTATTCCAAAATATAACTTCAGCAAAACTACAACATAAAACACAAATTCTTATCAAGCTGGAATAAAAATATTAATTAAAAATTAAGATGTGCAAAAATAAGTGAACATGTAAATTTAATATTTGGTAACTCCTTTTGAGTTTACAATGTCAACCAATAATTTTTAAGACATTTCTGGCAGTAGTGAGTGCTGATTTTTGACCATTCTCCTTCACAAAACTTCCACAATTTCTTGATATTACCTATGTTTCTTGCATGCACTTCCTTCTTTCACTTGAATCACAGATTTTCAATTGGACTTTTACTAGGCCATTTCAAAACTTTTTATGAACGTATTCTTTTGTGGATTGCTTTGATGCTTCCTGTTGGAAATTCCAGCCCTGACCTAATCCAAACTTTTGAACTGAGGACAAGACAACTTTATTCAAAATTGCTTGGTATCTTGCAGAGTCTATTGTACTATCAATGTGTACTATTTTGCCTGTTCCAGCTGCAACAAAGCACACTCAAATCATAATGCTGTCACTGCCATATTTAATGGTTGGTATCAATTTCTTCTTGTAAAAGTCATATTATGAGCTCACTAAATATACCACCCACTGTTCTTCCCAAAAAGCTCTAGTTTGGTCTCGTCCAACCATACCAAAGGCCTTCCATTTATAAATAATTTGATGCAGGATGGAGAAGTGCACTCTAAATTGTTTTGACAGATTTTTGTAGCCTTCTCCATCATTATAGGTTTTAACTATTAATCTTTACATATTTATTTTTTTAAATTTAGTCCCTAACTGCACACCTTTGCATGCACAATTATATTGCTTAACTGCAGTATACACAACTTACCAAAAAGATTGGGCTCAAGGATTGGTGGCACTTGAGGTGTGAAAATGTAGTTTTGACTCTTATGTCAACACTCTTTCTATTGTTTTATAGCTTTATCATGCTGAAACACCAGTTCTTGTGTGATAATCAAAGTTAAGCAACATCAAGCCTGGTCATGTCCTAGATGGGTAACTGCTTGGGGATACCAGCTGCTGTAAACTTGCATGTGCAGGTAGTATAATGGCTTGGAATTGGAAATCAGAGAGCTGAGTTATAATTCTAGTCAAGATCATTATACTCACTTATGCACAAATAACCTTGGGGAAGGTATGAATCCATCTCTTTTCCACCAGCTATGGGTTAATCAGTAGGATATGTAAGTCATTGTTATGTCAAAAAACTCTTATGATCTAAAAATATTTCTGGCTTTAAATAAACTGTAAAAGGTTGATAAGGTGTAAAAAATACAAATTAATCAACTATCTCTTATTTTGAATACTCTTCCCCTATAAATATAGCTAATTTAAAACTCTCTCTGTCTTTCTTATATATATATATATATATATATATATATATATATGTATATAAGTGGTCATTGAAATCAGTGCCCAGAGATGACAGACTGTTTCATGCTAAACACAATCATCAAGATATATATATATATATATATATATATATATATATATATATATAGGGAGAGAGAGAGAGAGAGAGAGAGGAAAAAGGTATGCATGCATAATCAAAAGTGTGGCATCCTCTGTGGTTCAAACTGGTGTTTCGTGAGCTACGATTGTTGCCTCACAGATGGCACCAAACTGTCTCATGTAGCATTGTCACTACAAAAGAAAATGAGGAAAACCTTTTATGCCAGCATGTTTCATTCCTTGAGGAACTTTATCAATCATTGGCATGAAAGGATTTCCTCTTTCCTTTCCTTTTTATTTATATTGTCTTTACAGATATATTTATATTTGCCTTTTCACACATGTACACACACTTCATATATATATATATATATTTGTATGTAAGTATGTATATATATGTGTATATATATGTGTATATATATGTGTACACACACACACACAAACACACACACACATATATATATATATATATATATATATATATATATATATATATATATATAGATAGATAGATAGTACTGTGCAAAAGTTGTTTTAAATCTATTGTAAACTAATAGCTGCACCATTATGATTGACATCATGTCTCAACAAAATGCAACTTTTAATTGAGTAGGGGGAATTTTGTCATGATTTCAAGCAGTGAAAGAATGCAAAAATGCAAAGCTAGATTTTTTATTATATTTTCTTTTATAAAATCAGTGGTGTTCTAAAAAAACATTCATCTTAGCAGTGAAACTATTAAGTTGAAAAATAGAAAGTAAAACCGCTTCATCATTTTTGGGTATCATCTCACGTCATCATCTCTCATCCAGAAAAAAACTTAGTGGGAAACATGATAATTAGGTATGGAAAGGACTCAGAAAATAAACAATGCAATGACAAATATCCACTTAAGTTGGTAATTATTAGAAAGTTACAAGTGAAGTGGCTGAAGACTTTTTCTACAATAATGTTATCTGTCTTTCTCTCTCACTCCACACACACAAACATATATATATGTGTGTGTGAGTGTGTGTGTGTATGTTGTGGTGTGTGTTCTTTAAATTATCAAAACTAATCTCAATTAAAGTTTGTATGCAATAAGTTTGTTGCTAGGGTTACTTAAATTATTTCTTTTTTTGAAAGATTGCAATAAAAAATGCAAATTATGAAAAGCTCTCCAAGAATAGTGAACATTTCAGTGATCTTTCTAAAAGAATATAACTAACAGGCCATGGAATTTTTATCCTATTATTAAGTTGTTTGGGAAATAATGCTGCATTTTTGGAGATTGAATAAACATCTATTGAAATGTAACAAAAGTTTGTTTGTCAAGAATATAATCACCATTATTAGCAATGTTAAAAACTTTTGTAAAACTAGTGTGTTATTCTTTATGGCAGGAATATGGAAAATATTATGGATTAACATATAAATCAAAGCTCTTCTTCTCTAAGACCTTAGTGAGTCATGAGGGAAAAATGATAATTTTTAATGTATCATATGCTAATAGATATATGCTAATAGAATAAGTGTTCTGTTGCCATAGTACAGTGTTTTTATTGTTCTGTTTCCCTTTAGTCAGTACCTGTTTAGTATAGGTATGTTTTATGTTAGCCACCATTTTTGCTACTTTCTCTTTAACCCTTAGAAAGTACTGGTAACTTAGAATAAGTGACAAGACATGCAACACCCACTTTATCTATCCTCAAATATCTACCTTCATTGATAGCATCAATATATAATTTCTTATGTTTTTTCTGTAAGTGAACAACAACTCTTTTAATACACTACAATTATTTGAATATTTGGATAATGTAACCACTTTGTGTACATTTATTTTGTGAGCTGTACTTCTTCATGTGAAACAATATTCTGCTTTAAATAAACCTGTAGAAGAGAAGAACATTGTCTTCAGAGTCTTGATTGCCATTAGGAATTTATCTGACTGTCAGATGTATGCATGATCAAAAGAAAGGATACGTACCAGGAGGGACTACAATACAGCAGAGCTAACACAGCAGATCTTTATTGTCAAGGATGAAATACCCTTTGATTTCATGATAGATTTATATAAAAATATCTGATTTTCAGCTTATAATATTTGTTTTTATAAGAAATATTTACAATAGGTTATTTGGTTGTGTGAGATGCAACTTGAGGGTCATTCATGTTATACATATATATATATATATATATATATATATATATATATATATATATATCCATAATAGCATAATTCTCTTTGTTTAAATGCCATATCTCTCCAGGATGTAGGTGATCATGACTCTCCACAGATTCCTTTTGTCTGAATTGCTATTCATTCTCGAAAAAGATAGTGGATTGCTTTCCTTTTGCTTTTTCAACAGTTTGGAATTCAGTTTTAATTCTCTTAGACTGGTTGCCAACCAAGGCTAAAGGAGCTCAGTTTACACTGCTATTTAACCCATAGGTGGATGAATAGTATACTACTCTTTTCTAAAAATTGTATAAGAAAGATATAACCTTAAAGAAGAAATAAAATATTGTAAAGTTATTGAGATAAAAGAAAACAACATTGGAAATTATAAAAAGAAAATTGATCAGAAAACAAAAGAGATTAAAAACATTGGCAAGATAAGAAAAAGGAAAAAAAATCCTGGTATTAAGAATGCCACAAAAAGAGAAAAATTAAAAATTAAAATGCAACATCAATCACCATCTTCTGTCTTATTGAATTCCTTTATTTCTGACCTTTTCTTCACTAAAGTCTTTTCCTTCTCACTGTAATACCCTGCATCCCAGTGAGATTATTGCCTTGTGAAAATGATTAAAAAACAAAGAAAAGAAAATAAAAATAATTTTTTCTGTTTTTGTGACATTCTTAATTCAAAACTTAGTGAAACAGAGGAAATCAGTGAATAACCTACCTAATGAGCTTGTGTAAATGATCAGAGGAATAGGGATTAGGAGAGCTACAAAGGACAGAAAGTTGTGGAGAAACATGACTGTTTATGTCCTAAAAGGACACAGCATATAGAAGAATAAGGAAGAAAAGTAGATTGGCCACCAAGAAAATATTAAAGGTTGGTGGTGTTGCAAATGCAAACAGAGAGAAAACATAAAATTTTGGGAATACTGGTTAAAGGCATGAAAGCAACCAAATTACCACCTGTAAATAAACATCACAAAATGAGACATCTATGTTTAGTGAAGAAGAACATGAAAAATAATTTCTCAACAATAATTTTGTGATGCATATAGAGCTACATTGAATGGATCTAATGGCTGGCCTAGAGGTTAGGTCCTTCATAGAAATAGCCAATTCATACAATTTTTTACATTATTTACATTGTTCGGACTGTTTTTTTTTATTGTCATAGTCACAACATTTTTGGCTGTTGTATGCTCTGGCCTTCTTCAGGTAATATGCATTAGAATTTTTAGCCGAATCCTTTATTTAGTCCACTGTGGTAGATTGTTCTAGTTTCATGTGCCATGATATCTCAGTTTCAGTTATTTCTCTTTAGTAAAGTTGATAATGGTTCAAGATAAATGCTGAGAATTATTGTAAGTTCTTGGGCAAAATGTTTTTTGAATGGTACAGGTCATAATCAAGAATGCAGAACAATCCTCCTTCAAATTATGGGAAGCAGACTGTTACCTACATTTTCCTAAAATACTTTCAAAGAGAACAATGAAATGAAATTGTACTTAACTCCTCCAGATATTAATTCAATAAAAAAACCTATTGTCCATCAATAAAATAAATGTATATAAAAGTAGAAATTGAATGTTGCTGCCACATCTGGTCTGGTGCTTCTGCTATATATTTAGAGATTCTTGATAAAATTCAAAGAAGAATTTGCAATCTTATCAGTCTTGACCTGATATCTTGACTTCAGTCACTTACCCATCATTTTAAATGTAGCTTCCTTCTACCTTATTTATAAATATTTTCATGGCAAATGTTCTGATGAGCTTTCTCCTTTGGTACCTCAACTTTACAAATTTAAGCGCAGTACTAAATTAGCAGCTATTTCTCATCATTTTAAAGTTAAAATGGCTAAATGTAACTGTAAGTTCCATGCTAACAGTTTCTTCTATCACTCTTTTCATTTGTGGAACTCTCTTGTTTTTTACTTTCCAATCAACTTTGATTTTCAAAAATGTAAATGCTATATCATCATAATTTTTTTTCATCTTAATTCCTGTCCATTTATCGTTCTTTCTCCTTAATAATGTTTTGTTTTTGCATATTCTCTCACACTCAATAACCCCTTGCATCCTTGTGGCTTTATTGCCTTGCTTGGGGTGAAATGATTAAAAATAAGAAAGAAAAATAAGCCTATTTTGTTGGCAAATTCAGTGTTAATGAAATTAATGTTTTAGCATTTTACCTATGCTAAATGATGCTAATAAAATTATGCACCCCACCCTCATGGGAATTAACGCTTTGTCTTCCTTTTTTCCTTCATAGACTGTTGCTACTGTTAGCCTTCAGGTGTGGTCACTATTGTCCTATTGTCAGCTATATGTATTTAAGTAAAGAACACCTCTGGGAAGTAAGAAAACATCAGCAAGTAATGTCAAAGTTAAAATAATAAAAGAAATATGAACAAAATCAATGAATAAAAGAATGATGAAGGTTATAGAATGCCAAGGAGCCCATACTAACATATAAAATAATAATTTATTCAGATATATGAGATATTGTGTTAAATAAGTTTGTTTGTATATCCTATATTTTTGGATTCATTTATAAAGATTTATGTTGCCCATATGCATAATAAAATATAACACTTTCCCAAAACAAGTTATTATCAATGTCTTAAACTGAAACTCACAGGATTTATTGTTCATAAATGGAAGCATATCCTGAAAAAGTTACCAATATCAGTTGGTCAATACCAATTTTATTGTGAAAATGGTGACATGCATAATAAAATCTGACATAGTGTAGTTAGAAGATTAGACTGCCAGCTTGAGATTTTTAGTCAGTCTCATATGGGGTTTTGCTTCATTTTTAAAATGTAACATTATTTTTTAAACAAACTAATATTAAACAAAATAAATTATTTATAAATTAATAATTTTATACTAAATCCTTTAGCTGAAAGAGAATTTCTTCTCTGGGAAATGCTTGTTTCCGTAAGTAAAAATTAATTTATATACTCTACTTTTCTTTCTTGTAATTTTAGTTAGAAATACTAGAATATTTTCCATTCATTTTAGTTAGAAATACTAGAATTAGTAGCCAATATCTGCATCCTTTGTATCCTGTAATAATATTGCTACCATATTGAGAAAAGGTAAATATCGAGATTCTGGTCTTGGCAAAACCTAAGTCAAGTAGTTTAAAATCAACAGATAGCCTTCTCAACTGTCAGACTATGCTTAAATATATGGGGCATTAAATCAATATTTCCTTTGCAATTCTTATGCTTACCTAACTCACTTATCTTGACTTGTTGCTAATCAGATTGTCTTATATCCAGAGCCTAAACCAATCTTTATGAATCAAATATGTATAAAAACTATGGAATTCTATCAGAACGATGGAAACAATTGTTTGCGTCTTCCATGGTTTCCTTATGCACATGAATACATCATGGATGGACGGACAATAATGAAATTCTTGGGAAGGACCTGCCCTTGAAAATTATGATAAAAATTCTATGCAAGAGATTAAAGCAAAGGTAAGACTGGAAAAATTTACATCCATTTAGTTTGATCTTTCTTCACAATTATGCAGCCAATATATTTCCCAGATGATATATATAATAAAACTAAACATACAGAAAGACTGTGTAGAGAGAGACACAAAAATGAATATAAATGTGTAGCATACAGCAGGGTCCATAAACCTATTATGAGCCTATTTTATGAGTGGTCATATGTAGTCATTATTATTTTTGATTTTACTCACATCATTACAATAAAAATAAGTGTGGTCCTCTGTACACAAACACATGCACACATATTATATATCTGTGTATGTATTTATTCATCTTTTGTATATATGAAGAGATAATGAAAAGTTCTTGGGCAAACAAAAGTTCTAAACATCAAAATTGGTTTGGCAAAACATTTTTCTGTACCCACCTAATACATGTATGCTATAGCATTTTCAGATCCCATACCTGTACAATATATATATATATATATATATATATATATATATATATATATATATATGTAAATGTATATACATACACACACACACACATCATTTTATGTACATTATATATATATATACACACACATCATATATATATATATATACACACACACATCATTTTATGTACATAATATTTATATATATATATATATATATATATATATATATATATACACATCATTTTATGTACATTATATATATATATATATATATATATATATATATATGCCTCAGTTTATATATATATGTATAAAATATATATGAAACTATATATATATATATATATATATATATATATATATGTAAATAATCCAATATGTGTGTATATATATATATAACCCTGATGGTTATTATACACAGAATATATAAGGCATTTCAAAAATAAATGTAAGACATTTTTTAACCCTAACCATTACAAGACAGGGCAGCTGACAGAATTATACAAATGAAAAAAGAAAAGAAAAATTTAAGAATCATCTTGAAGTTAGAAATAGAAGAAATCAAAAAAAAATCTATCGTCTGTTGTGGCAAAGGCCCAAAACAAAATCATTCATTCCTATACTTGAATACAAATGATGAAGAATTTGATATTAGCTACCAGTGTAAGCTATGAAAGACGTTTAGAGTATAACGTGACTCATGTTTGTTCTGGGATTGTTAGAAGTTCACTAAACCGTAGGCATTTTTTTTGTATTTTTGAATTTCCTTAGGTATGAGAGAAAAAAAAGTTACCAACAGGTAGAAAATGTTCAAAATAAGCTAAAGAGCTTTATTTGTCAATGTAAGCAAGATATATAATAACAGTGGAATGTGCAGCAAAATTACATATAAATATCAGGGCTTTTTATTGCTGCTTTTAATCAATACATCTCTTTTGATGTCTATTAACAAACACTTTATTAAACTGCAACAAAGATAATTATAGAAATAAGTCATAGATGGAGAATAAAATGAGAAATTCTCTTCTTCCATCTGCTGTGTACTTGCAGGACATGGGCAATCATAACTCTTTACACCTTCCTTTCCCTTGTAGTACTAAGCAAGGTTTGACTCCCTACTATCCTTGATAGCCCCTGTTCAGCTATCCATTTGCACAAACTCATTAGGCATGTTTTCCTCTGGCCCTCTTGACATGGCTATATGTCTTTTGAGTATCAGATTCTCCAAGCCCCCTTTCTTCATGAGTGAAATGCAGATATATGAGAAATTGTTCTAGTATAGGGAAAAGGCTTTTGTCCTGATAGGAAATCAGAATTTTTATAATTTTTATATTCAACATATTTTTTTTTTAAACTTAATTTTCTTGTCTGCGTTTTTCTTCATCATAACATTTTGATTGCTGTACACTACTCTACCTCATCTTTTTCAGATGACTGCTGCATTTTGTAATGTTGAGCCATGTTTTTCCCTTCTTATACTCATCCCATCCTGGAACTGTTTTATACACTATTGCTGTCTATGCTTGATCTGCTCATCAAGTAATTTCAGTATGTGTGCTGCTTCCTGAAACCATTTTTGTTAGTAGTCCTTCTGTGCTGGAGAGTTTTGAGAAACTTGAGGCAACAGAAATGTGGTTCTACAGAAGAATGCTAAAAATACCATGGACTAAACATGTTAGAAATGACAAAGTTTGAGGGAAAATGGAAGCAAAAAGGGCACTTATACTTTGAATCAGAAAGAGGCAGTTGAAATTTCTAGGCCAAATAATGTGGAAAGAAGGCTTGGAGAATTTAACACTCACTGGGCATATTGAAGACAAGAGGGATAGAGGAAAGCAGTAAATAACCTACCTAATCAGCTTGTGTAAATAGTTGGTAGAACAGGGATTAGGAGAGATAGCAAAAAGACAGGCATTACTTAGTGGTACAAAGGACAGGAAATTGCGGAGAGCCATGATCGCCCACATTCTAAAAGGGATAGGGCACATAGAAGAAGATGTTTTCTGTTGATTATTTTCACTTTATTCTCACATGGAAGACAAGAAAATTAGCTCAAATAAAACAAAATATGATTGTTATTGTAACATCACCTAAAGAATTTCCAAAACTATCACTCATTTGAAATTAACCCTGAAGAACATTGCTTAACTTTAATTAATAAAACATTTTTGATTGGTATATCAGTAGATTCATTGTCCTTATTCTTTTTTAGATAAGGCTTCTTAATGCTTACTCAATGCACATTCCCTTTGTATTCCTTTGTTAAGAAGGAAGTTCCACTAAGATAGCTTCTTCAGTAGAACTGTTATTTTATGAAAGAAACTCCTGAGAGCGTGCCTCCCCAGCAACTACGATTTTAACCTCTTCAAGTCTAGAATTAACTGACAACTGTCCTACAAGGTCTGACCAAAAAGTATTGAGACTGTTGCAGAGTGAAGCAACTTGGCACAGATTGAACTTGAACTCCGTTGTGCATACACACTAAGTTATAACATTCTTGCTCACTTCTGTTGCTTATAGCACAGTGCTTGGAAGGGTAATCTACAGGGAATCCTGAACTGAACCCTTTATTTAATCTACCTCCTCATCACAGAAATTCAGACAGAAAAAAAACAATGTTCTTGACTTATTAAGGAAAATTTATGTTAGACCTTTTGAGGTAAAAAATTATTATTATTCTCAGGTCATTGGTCAGTGGTTACATCAATAAATCATATAAGATTTCAGAACCACCAAACAAGCAACCAAAGTAAGAATGAGGTGTATGAAGTGGTATCCACTTGTGGAGTAGGTAGATCAGTTTTGATTTGGTCAACTACAGAAGGGTGTCTGATCTTGAAAGACCAGAAAACCTCCGATATAACCATGTTTATAAAACTTCACTGACAGCACTATCAAGTACACCAGAAAAGTATATTTTGTGAATTATGCTTTTACACTTTGACTGTTATATTCATTATCATTGTTTTGTCTCTTTTTTTCAATTGGTATCACCCCATGCAAGGTAGTAAAGCCACTAAGACACAGGATGTGGAAGAATTAGGTACAGAAACATTAATAATGAGCAGGGAGAGGAAAGAGTAATCAGGAGGACAGTAGACAGTGATTGACACTGCATTTAAATTTTTACAGATTAAAGTTGGGTGGAAAGCGTAGAATTTATGGTTACATCTAGCCAGCTCAACTGTAAATTGATGAGATCTTGATGCAGTCTAGTACTGCACTTAAATTTGAAAAGTCTAGGTACCATAGTGAAGAGCTTATCTGAACAATTGCCATAAAAGTATTTATCAAAAAGGCATAGAGAGGCAACCTTATGGTGGTAGGAAAATGATTGAAGCCGAGTCACCAGATTAGGACCAATAAAAATGTGAAAAAATTTATGAGTTAAATTTTATCATAGCTATGTATGTACAGTAAAAAACTGTATATATAGGGTTTGGTAGTATCTGTGATTCTGGACATGTACTGTGTGATTTTGAATATATCATCTGTAGATAATGAGACCAGTGGCATAGCTAGAGAGTGTGCTGCCCTGGCAGCACTTGGGTTTACAGCACCTTGGCCGCACAAAAAATACATATTATACAGTGAGTCACATTTAAAGTTATTAAACTAGCTTTTGTATCATTATAGTATTACTTTCACATACTCAAATACAGTATGCTTTCAATACACACCAAACATACTTAAACTTTATTGGTAACAGTTAAAAAGCAAAAATTGACATATATGCGGAAAAATTAGGACTATCTTTATTTCTGAAATGAAAATTATAACTTTCTACAAAGTAACTTTTGCTCTTTTATTGGCAAATTCTTCAGTGACATCATCAAAAATTATTTCATCTCTCAATTGTCACTCTATAGACAGTAGATAGCCCAATATATATGCCATAATTTAAGTTACTTGAAAAGATATTTTAACTGTGAGTACTGTCCCAACATTAAAACCACTTTTATTCAATATCGCCTATACAGGATTATAGCCTACAACAAATACAAAAGTGTTGCTCCCTACAATAAAAGTGCCACACAACTGTGAGATACTGCTATATTGATGACATACTGAGGCAAGATTATTAGTTCTGTAGAGGTTAATAAATTATATACATGAATATTTGAGTGTTTTTTCTTAGCTTTACATAACATTGATCTAAGATACATTTTACTCTAAATATTCGTAGCATCTAAATAATCTGATTTGAATTTTTATTGGATGATGTTAACATGAAGTTACATAGTCTCTTTCAGTCATTATACTCTTGGAGATTATATCACACATTTTATAGAAACAAATAACTGATGACTGAGGTAGGCAGGGCTTTGAAAAACGGATCTATGCCAATTAGTATAAACTTAAGTTAGTTATATTGAACAACTTCAACCTGAATTATAATCTGTCTATATTTCTTAAATGAAGTACTGTAACTATTTACACTATTTACATTGTTCACACTGTTTTCTTCATCTTTAATGTCATATTTACATTTCAGCTGTTATACATTGGAATTAAGAACCCAAGCCTTTATTTAGTCCACTGGGGTAGATTATTTTAGTTCCATGTGAATATGCCTTTTCTGGATATCTCAGTTTCAGTTAAATTCCCTTTAGTAACTTAACTCTCCAAGTTTTTGTTCACCTTTGCTGTGGCCAGATATTGAACTCACAACTCTTCGGGTCAAGTCACTGTATTACTTCAGCCAACACTTTTATCTACAGTGAATAAAAATCTACCCATGAGTTCCTGTTTTTAGTACAGTTCAGATATTTGTCAGCATGTTTTCCACTGAGTCTAATTACACAAACTGATGATTTAATCCACTAGGCTATTATACCATGGACTAACACATTGGTTTGTGAATTTAGTGACATAGTAATTGCGAGTTCAATCCAAGTGCTGGCTGTATGTATGCACAGTCATTGGAAAACAGGGCAAGCATTACCTGAGTAGTACTATGTATATAAATTGTCTGAATGTTTTACAAGTGCTTTGTGCTATACTGTTACCAAATATCAAGGATGAATTTTATTTTAATTTTAACTGAATATATGCATTGTTTACATAGGTATCTAGAGTTACAGGAATGTTTTACTTTCCAAACATGGTCATATATATATATATATATATATATATATATATATAAGTTATAGACATTATATCTGCTTATTTTTAACATAATCCATTCATACTCACAGATAACGTTCTGTGTATTGCTGTTAAATGATGTGAGAAATATGCTATAACTGTGAAAATCGGTTTTATTTCATTGATTATGTTAAAAATAAGCAGACATAATGTTTGTAATTTATTTAATCAGACATGTCTGAAAAAGAATTTGCTGCCTAATATATATATATATATATATATATGTGTATATATATATATATGTGTATATATATATATATATATATATATATATATATGTATATATATGTATATATAGATATATATACACACATGTATATATATATGTATGTGTGTGTGTGTGTGTATATATATATATATATATATATATATATATATATATATATATATATATATATATATATATATGGATATATCAATGCTTCAATGTACACTTCCAAATAACTGCTGCAAGATTCTGCTGAGGCCTGTTTTTGTGCAATTTTAAATGTGTGTATATCATTTCTTTTATAAAAACATTATGGAATATTGCATTTGTTTTTGAAGCAGAAGCTCATGAGGAACCCAAATTCCCAATTTGTAAGTTTTCCAATTTTGTTTGAGATCTTCATGGACAGTTGAACATGACACATCATTTTTGCACTAAATCTCTAATGTTTTGACATGGATCCAATTCAATAGTTGCTTTCAAACGCTTTTCATTCACAGTGGGTCATTTTCCAGAGCAAGACTTGTCAGATACGTCACAATTGCTATTTTTTAACCCTTTAAAATGCAGACTGTTATGTATGATCCTTCACTGCATCTGTATACACTGCAGAAATGTTTTTAGATGCCTCTGTAGCAATACTACTCTTTCAGCATGCATATAGTTTTTTTAAAGTATTTCACCCCATGCAAGGTGGGTGTGTGACTGGCTTGCAAGGGGTTACATAGCGTGAAGGTGAGAGAAAAACTGTGTATAGGGGGAATGAGGAAAGGATAAAAGATGAACGGGGTTAAAGACATCAGAAGATGGCAAATGACTTTGCATTTAAATTTTTGAAGATTCTAGTTATCAGGGAAGCAAGTAAACAGAAGGGAATTCCACAAGTGTGAGAAAAGAAGCTGGAGTAGAAATGGCAGTTACATTTAACTATTTCAATAGTAAAAGGAGGGAACCTAGATACCAGTCTAGTAACATGTTTAAATTTATGTAGTCGGGGCAGTAGGGAAAAAAAGCTTGACAGAACAGTAGCCATGGAGATATTTGTAGAAAAGAATGTGGGAAGACACATCACATATGTAAGAAAGTGACTGCAGTTGAGATGCCAAGTCAGGATCAATTACACTGCAGAATATCCTTCTTTGGATTTTGTTGAGAACCTTGAGATGAACAACTGGAGTACCAGACCAGATATGGCAACAGTACTCAATGCACAGACAAATGGTAGATTTGTAGATATGTAGGATGGATTCTGAAAAGAAAAACCTTCAGGTACAACACAGTGAGCCAACTTTCCTTGCAGCAGATGCAGCTATTGATTCAATGAAATTGTTCCACTTCAAGTAATTCAAAAGCATAAGGCTAAGAAGGTACAGAGAGACACTCTCCTGGAGTTTAGCATCAACCATGCTAATGGTGGGCAGGGAATTATCTCTGTAGTGGCGAAATGAGAGCAGTTTAATTTTGGAGGCATTAAAATTTACAGGCCATTTCCTACCACAATTAACCACTGATTGAAGGTCCTTTTCAAGAGCAGCAATCAAGTTGACTTTATCAGTGCTGCCGGGTTTATTATTGAGACAGGATTAAATAGTAGTGTCATCTGCATAGATGCCTACTTTAGATCTGATGACATCAGGAAGATCATTGATGAAGATCAGAAACAGTATACTACCCAGGAAAGAGCCTTGGGAGACCTCCACATTCATAAGGAAAGATCTGGCAGCATGCAAGTTCTGAATGACCTTCATTTCACAATTTGAAAGGAATGATTGGATTAAATAAAATAGTCATCCTGTAATACTGTATCCCTGAAGCTTACACAGAAGACAGGCATGCCAAACTCTGTTGAACGCCTTCAAGATATCTGGAGCCAACTGAGCAGAGTGTTTAAGTCACCTGGTATGGTGTGCTTTAAAGTCTTTGATCATGAATATCTTTGCAAACAGGTGTAGGGAGAAGTCCTTGTCTATATTATCAGAGATACTACCTAACATGCAATAGTCTTGAGAAGAAGCGGAATGGTAAAGAAAGAAAAGATAGCTGACTGAGTTAAGTAGGAAGAGATGGAGATACAAGTATGAGTGGACTGGAGATTCAAGAAAAGGTTCCCTAGCCAGCAGGAGATGTTCGCAGACATAAACTCCCAAGCCATGCATGTGGACTTCTAATTAAGTCCTTTCTAAGTAACTAGGAATCAAAAAATCAGAGGAAGGGATAGAAGTGTTGAGGTTAGTCTCATAGAGGGCTAGAATGTCTGGAGACTTTTCGAAAAGGAACAATTCTATACGGCAGAGGTTGGTATGAATAACATGAATGTTGAAGAAGGAAAGGTTAAGGGGTTTAGATGATTTTTGTGGACCAGGTTTAGGTTTATATGTCATGATGTGTTATACTGGTAAGGAGAAAGCCTAAGGTAGTAGTAACAGTAGGTCATTTGATGTGACGTATGCAGAAGGGAAATGGTGCAGACTGCAACAAAGTTGCCCACCGGAGGTACCTGCAGGGACACCCTTCCATGTGCCACATGGCACTGCAAGAACCCCAATATAATGCAACTGTTGATTAGATCAGCCTAACAGTGAATATAATACTTTTAAAATTTGTAATCCTTCATAGGATTAAAGTATGAAATGCACTATAAACTGAACAGTGGCAGATAGAAGAGATGATAAGCTAAATCTCGATACTGTTTTGTACCATTCAACTTTGGTTCTGCCTCGGTTGATGGACTTTAATTCATAGCAATGAAATACATAATTGCTTTACAAACACATTAATAAATCTTCCATTCAAGCTGTTTAACTTGTAACAAATCATTTTTTGTTGAGAAAAAAAAAGGAAGTTTCAATTTTTGTCTATATTTAAAATGGATCATTTGAAATAAAATTATTTTACAAAGTTTCATTCTATGGCTTTTAAAGTTTGTTTGAGGCCTTGGAAAAACTGATTAATCTTCAAAATAAAATCAACAAGTGAAGGGACAGCAAAAACATATATAGACTAATAGGAATAGATAGGTTCACTGTCCTGATTTTATGAACAGGAGTAGAAGTTTATCCCTTGTTTCCTGTTTAGATTTGGGTTTCTGTTTCCTTCTAAATTCTTCTCATTCTCTTTCACTCTCAGTAGCTCCTTGTGTTTTAGTGCCATTATTGCCTTGCTTGGGGGTGAAATGATTCAGAATATATATATATATATATATATATATATATATATATATATATATATATATATATATATATATATATATGAAATCAGGCTTAATTTATTTAATAATGAATTCACTGAAAATGCCTTTTTGATACAAAATATTTCATTAAGTTTTTAAATAAAATATAGCAAAGGTTTTATGTCATTTCTGATTAGATTTGTGATAAAGATTTATTTTTGAACAGGGCTTTTAATCTTAAGTAAATTCATTGAACATTTTTTGTATGTGAAATGCATTATCTGTGACAAAGTCTATGAGTGCTTTCAGAAAGCTTTAATGATTAAAACAAAAACTGAGTTCCAAAAATGTTCTGATGTACAAAGATTTTGTATTATCTATACATACACAGAATTTCTATTTAATTAAAATTATCTGAATTCTTCCAAATCCAATAATTGCACCTTTACTTATATTCATTCTTGTGGATATAACATATTCAAACACAAACTCATATATGCTCTTATATAAAAATATATTTATATACATTTATACCTATACATAGAGACACCATCTCCCAAATATACAGAAAGGAATATATATATATATATATATATATATATGGTGGACTCTCCCATCATATTCGATATATGAGGGTCAAGCAGCTCAGTTCCTAGGAACTGACAGCCCAGACACCAGCACATATGATTTGTTTATAGTGGTGAAGGCTTTGTGCAGAACCAATCACACTTTTTGAACGGTCAAATACAGAGACCTGGTGCACGACATGTCACAAGGTCCCCAAACAACCCTCTGCAGGATTGGAATTCAGACTTGTCCTTCTCCTAGACCAGTTGCCATACAAGGCTTTCCTGCTATTTAGCCATAACTGGAGGAAGAAGAAGAGGATTAATACCTTTCCCAAGGTTTTTAGCACATAAGTGGATGTAATGGATTCGACTGGAAATCGAACTTGGCTCTCTGATTCCTCAATATATATATATATCTATATATATATATATATATATAATTATACATGTGTGTGCTTCACTCTACATTGACAGACATGTTTTTCTGCATTGTGTCAGATTGTATTATGAAAGTTCATGTTTTTATATGACTATTGGTATTAACTTAATTTAAAATTTTTAGGATACTTATATTTATATGATAAACATATCATGACTATTTCAGCTTTTAATAACTGTTTTATTAGAAATATTTAGAATAATTGATTTGATGGTGTGAGATTTTATTATGCAACTTTTTTTTTTTAAGCAATTCACCCCACCAAGGCGGGTGTGCCACTAGCACGCAAGGGGCTACAGAAGATTGAGAACAAGAGTAAAGAGGCATATTTGCGGAAAGGATACAGAAAAGGACGGAGAACAAGATCAAGGTATCAGAAGATATTGATGGACATTGCACTTGAATATTTGAAGACTGTAACTATCAGGGAAGCAAGCAAGAGGAATGGAGTTCCACAGACAGGAAGTGTGAGAGAAGAAGCTGTTTGAGTAAAAGAGATGGTTACATTTAACTGTTTTGACAGTGCAAGTGTGAGACTGAGATGTCAGCCTAGTAGCTCGCTTAAATTCATGCAGTCTGCGCACCAGCGAAAGTAGCTCATCAGAACAGTTGCCATGAAAATACTTGTAGAAGAGACAGAGGGAAGTCATGTCTGTACGAAAACGACAGTAGACGGGATGCCAGATCAGGACCTATTGCATTGTATAGTCATCTCTGAATTTTGTCCAGGAACTTGGGACATACAGCGGGGGCACCAGACTATATATGACAGCAATATTCCATGCACAGACGGATGGTTGCCTTATAAATTTGAAGGATGAACTCAGACGAGAAAAAATTTCTGGCACAACACAGTGAACCAACTTTCTGCTTATCCCTCCCTTAGTTGTCATGACCAATATATCCTATCAATATCTTATAAATAATGGACTATTCTGTTATGATCACACCTCATAAATAATGGACTATTCCATTTTGTGTGGAAAGACAGAAAAGACATCAGAGATGCTACTTGGTTTCAGTGAAAAAGTGAAAAAAGAAAGAAGATAGAAATGTTTAACAGCTGTTTCAGTGAAATGGTAAAAGTTGTCAATTTCAAATATTTTAATTGATAGCCACTTACTTCTTTAAATAAGGAACAGCATTTATATTTATGATTATTAATGCAATATTTTGTTAAAGTTGTTAAACTCAAATATGTAACAATGTGATAGGGGAATTTCTATGGATATTTTATTGTGGTATTTTATTGGACATGCAGGAAAATTCTCCCTGAAATTATGGAAAGCTGACTATTGGCCACATTGCTTTAAAAACTTTCAAAGACAGCATAACAATTGACCTCAGCCTATCCAAATAGTAATACAATGGAAAACTTTTGTTCCATTATTAAGAGAGATGTTTATGGAAATAGAAAACACTATTCAAGTAAATAAGATCTCTGGGATGCAATAAAAACTCCTGCAACTAATGTTAAAGTGAAACAAAAATCAATGAATAGAAAACTGATGAATGTTATAGAATGTCAAGGACCCCATATTAACATAATCCATTTCTTATTACTATAAACATTATTTTTAGTTGAAAAACATGTTTCAGCTGTGTTACGAATTTGTAACACATAGAGATATGAAGCCCAGGTTAAAAAAAGGAAAGAAAAGCGGTGGGGGGGGGTCACTCAGATAGGATCACATGAACAGGTACCAATGAATAACAAACTCAAGTTGGACATTTATAACAATTTTATATAACAAAAAACAACAAAATATGGGAAGACTATGGGATGACAGACATAAAATCAATAAAAGACACTTATCTGATACTCAGTGTTAGTCAAAGATTTATGTTTCATGAATTTGTAAGTTCAAATGTTCATAATGGCAAATAGACAGAGTCACTGTAAAATGTCCAAATAAAAGTCAGTAGTTCTTCTTTCCACAATATAAGATATAAGACTCTGCAGTTGCGTTGTATTTCATTTCCCCTGGGGTAATCAAATTACATCTAAGATGAAATTGAGATGATTTCTTCTGGTATATTCTTTTACTCTCTACACATCAAGTAGTCAAATAAATCCACAGTCTTTGAGAATTATATCTTTTTTTTTTATTCACTACACATCAAATAGTTGAATGAGTCCAGGATCTTCAGAACTGATATTTTCTTATTCCTTACACAACAATTAATAGAATAAGTTCATAGGCACATCACTCATAAGCAGTCACTGAGAGTCAATTTTCTCATTATCTGTTTTGGTCAAAAATTATTGGGAAACTGAAATTACAATACCAAAAATCCCAGATGGTGATGTATGTCATGTGAGCTGGGGTGACCGGCTTTTACTTACTCCATTAGGAAGTCAATCTGTCTTATTGTCAAGCTTAGATTCAGAAGTCTTACTAAAGAAAAATTGTGCCTCCTACAGGAATCAAACCAGCATCCTTTTTTTTCCCTTCCAGGAAACCACTTTTTTAACAAAAGTGGGACACTAGCAGTTTGGCCACTGAGACCAGCCTGAATGAGTGAGGCTTGAATTACTTATTTAAGGAAAGTTCATTGTTGGGACCTCCACAAACCTATATCTGCTAGCTTCAGTTTTATATCTGATATGTAAACAACTGTAATGTTTTGAAGGGATTTTTTATCTGCTTTTAATTTTTTATTACTATGAACATTATTTTTAGTGGATTTGTGAATTGGTATCCCTGTTTTCTATTTTTGTAAACAGTGAAATTAATAACAACCGGCCTAAACTGAGAAGTCCTACTAAAGAAGACTAAATGCTATTAATTTCACTGTTTAATAAAATAAAAAATAGGGATGACAATTCAAACATTAAACTAAAAATAACATTTATAGTAATTATAAAAATAATGTTGTATAAAAAAAATCACCAGAAAAATAATAATTTTAGTATACATGATATGTGAAAGATATTTTTGTGGTTCATAAATTTGGGAATTTATTAATTAAAATTTATGTTACACTTTTGTTTCACCTGACACCCCCAAAACAAGTTATTATCTATATTTTTAATAAGGATATATATTATGTCATGACTCATGATATACTTCTCAGATAAATTTAAGTATATCTTTTACCATTATTGGTTGGTTAATACCAAACATTTACTTGCATAATAAAATATGACATTTTTAAACCAGTAAGAACCAAGGAAATAATAAAAAAAATTGTTTGTGAATTGATTTAGTATTTAACTTCAGATATAAAAACAATTGCCAGCAAATCATAGATGATAATGCAAAATAGTTGTTATATAACAAAAAAAGATATTAGCGTCAAAAGTCTACTTTAAAATTAAGAATGATTCATCCAAGTTCTATTTTTGGGATTGTTGCAAAAGTGACAAAATCACATGTAAGTTATTTCTCTACAGTATAAGCCGGCAATATGTGCAAATAGTTTATAATTTACCCATTTCTAGAGCAAATAATTAAGTAGGCAGAAGGAAAGTGTAAAGAGAATTGGAAAACTACAGGAAAGCAATCATAACTAGAGCGCATATGAATATTATATGATGTGACTCATTGTCGCAATATTGCTACTGACCATGACTTGTTCTTCTTTATTAATAAGATTAAAGGACTTTCCATTTCCTGGTAATCAATATGGGTTGGTCAATAATTATTAAAAGGAAAAACAGGATATCTAATATCATACCATAAACTCTTTCAATATTTTCCTATTCCTCGTATGTTGTTTTGACTACTTTAAAAAGGAAAAAAGGATTTGCAACTTACTCTGGTCAATGGAAAACTTTCTTTATAGGCAGAAAATATGAAATAATTATAACATATATGCTAGTGAAAGTGTTAAGCATAGTATAAACAGTAATCAAAGCAGCCATCAATTCAGTGCAATGATAAATTATTTATACAAAAAGAAAATTCAAAATCATTTTATAACTTCAGATCTTTTGATCTTACTGTTGTGTTTCCTTTAAGTAATGTTGGCTCATAAAGAAACCAGACACATTCATTGAATAAAACAAGATAGTTTGATTAACAGTTGCATGCTTCCTGTAATTATTATTCCAAAATATCTTGCTTCAGGATAGAATAATTTTCCTTTAAAGAATTGATATTCTACATCATGGAAGACCAATTTGTAGATCAAGTCTTGATGACAAACTATGTTTACATAGATCAAAAGCAATATACTTTATATTTGAGAACTGCACAAACAACTCAATTGAATAAAACTAAGGATGTGATATAAAATATTACAAGTATTATGATTAACTTCAACTTTGAATTATATATTATGGGATCTTGGATGGTTTTCTTTCTGTCTGAACCAAAATATAAATCTACATTATTTACAAGATCTTACAATTCTCTACGATTTGGATAAAAATGTTTGGATAATAACTGAACTGAACTGATCTTTTCTATTATGTACATATCAATTTGTTATTTAGTAACTTAATTTAGTGAAATAAATACATTCTTTTGTTAAACTTAAAAATTAAAAAAGAAATTGAAAGCTTAATATTTTCAAAGAACATAAATTTTGGCTGAGGATATTTTGAAATTAACAAGATTCAATTTTTAGTTAATAGAGAACTCTCAAATTAGAACATTGAATATATATATTTATTAGCTTAAAAGCCAGTCAATCAGGCTGCATTTAAGCTAGCTCCTGTGGAGAGCTCTTGATTGGGCCTTCAGTTTGGTCAGGAGTTTGACGGTCCATAGGTTTTTGCATATTCTCAGCATTGAAACTCTTCTGACTGCCATTTGATCTGGATTCTCATTTGCATGGGAGATTCTTTTCCTAGCTACAACCTTGGCTCTTTTGATAGCAATCTGGTCCTCTGTTAGCAGAGATTTCTTTTTGCGAGGCATACTGCTGATGTATATGATAGGAAACAACAAACTACAGAAGAACTCTAAATTGATCACTGCACTTAAGTATTGCATTAATATTTAAGCTTACCTTGGTATTTATTATATAGAAGATGAGCTAATGAGAGTTGTGTCCCTTTAATTGAAAAAGTGAGACACACTGACATTGGCACTTATTATATAGATGTGTATGTCTTTATTTAATGTCCTAACTCCAAATGTTTGGCACCTATATATATATATATATATATATATATATATATATATATATATAGATATATAGATATATATATAAAGTCAGATATAGATCAATGTTCCTAATTGACATTAAAACCATCTAAATTGTTTAAAATCCCAGTCTTTACAAGCTCTTTGACATTACTGTCAATTTTACAATATAAATCAACCTTCAGATTCCTGAACATGAGATATCCGAAGATAAATTTATATCACAGAAGTAACAGTAATGCCAAAAATTTTGGAAAGACCAGGATTTTTAAAGGCTATTTTAAAAATCAATTTATATCTGACTTTGTAGTGGTATTGAGCATATTAAAAATTAGAATGTAAATTGTATCCATTATTATTATTATTTAAATTGTAACTGAAATTGGAAGTGCTACCCATAGACAAGAAAAAGACATAATTATATAACAAAATCAAAGAATATTTTCACTACTTAATATAATTAGCAACTAATATATTACATTTCCTGCTTTTTAGTGTGTCCATTTTGGCAATTTTGGATCCTCAGGTTTGTAAAAAAAATGAAAAGTCTAAAAGGTCAACTATTGCTTTTTAAATCAATAAATATTGCCAAGGAGTGAAGGTAGTCAATGGAAAAACCGTCCTTTTGACTCCATTTTTTGCAGGCATGAACGTCTAAGGCTGCCCATTCTATATGAAGAAGTCTCAATAACAATTTTGTTTATTCTTTTATTTCCCTACATTTCTTATTAGTCTTAAGAATTAATATTTGATCTGTATAATAAGGATGTATGAGTGGTGTAATAGCAACCTGGAATGAGAAGTCAGGTATGAATCCATCTCTTACCTCCTAGTTGTAGCTTAAATAGTAGGACTTGTATCTGGAAGATTGTTATTCTCAAAAAATTGTCAATGCAATATTCACTTGCAAAAAAATCAAAATACAATCCCAAAAAGTTTAAGCTTTAAATAACCTTCAAAGGGTTGATAAGCTATAAAAAAACAAATCAATCAAAAAACTGAGAGGTTTGTGCTTACATTTCAGAAGTACATCAAATTAACAAGGATCACTTTCTCTCTCTTATATCTTGATAATACCTTGAAAATATGGATTTTTTTTTTCAAGATAGCTATTATATATGAAAAAAGATTTTAACATTTTTAGTTAATAGAGAATTTTGGTTAAACAGATTGCTTACTCAGTGAAATATATTACTGGAAAATATAAGATTTAAATATATATTAATTCACTATAACTATTTACACTTGAAAGAAAATTTAATTTAACAAATAATTGATAAATTTCAACCAATATCCTAAAATTATCTTAATGTACTGTATCAGAATGTATCCTTATGTAAAAGCAAGTAATATTCAATCAATTTTCGCCTTTCTGGTCTACAAAAAATCAGGTAAAAGTACAATCAAAGTAGACTTAAATTAAATGAGTCATTTGATCAAAATTTTATGCATGAATGACATAATGGACTGATGGCAAAAAACTTAAAACATGAAATTTTATTCAGTGACCATTGAGATAGAATTTAGGCAAAACTACTCTTGCATGGATATTTACATTAGGGAAAAATCAGTTTTATAGGATTTTGATTTAATTTGTTTCATAAGATATTTTACAGCTAGCAATACATTGTTAGCTGTGAAAGTAAAAATTCAATATTAATAAAGTTTCTTAATTTTAAATTAATTTTAAAGATGGGTTACATATTGAATATGGTTGCAAGATAAAAAAGAATAACAAAGTATTGCTGGTGAGTCAGAAAGAATGGGGGACAAGATATGTTAAAATAAAATTATCTGCATTGCCAGCATAAAGGATCAAGGTGGAATGTCTTTTTGTGGCTGAGGTATGTGACTTGGAAGATGGTAGAGTTTGTTGAGGCTTATGTCGGATTGGTTGACTGGAAGACTACTGGTAAACTCTGTGAACTGCCTGCATACAGTATTGAGTGTTGCCAAGTGGATCCTTTTAAGCAGTCAGGGTGGATACATGACTCAGCATTTTTTTCTTTAGCAGCAAAATTCATGATTAGCATTGATGTTTAAATTTTATTTTATATTTTGGGGTATTTGCTTTGTGAGCCAGATTTGATGCTTGGAGTCCGTGGACAGAAAGTGACTTTTTACAAAAATTTTATTTTGATTTCATAGCATTCACATCCATCTGACAGGTTTCAATGTAGATGAAATCAGAAAGAGGTCTGATTTGAACTAGAGTATAACAGAGTGTTGACTTTAGCAAAGGATAGCAAATATAGAATTAAGCTGAAGAGATCTAGGCTAGAATAGAATAGAGTGTAAAATTATTTGTAGAGAAGAATACATTGAGTTGAATAAGAAACATTATTGTCAGCAATACTAAGAATTTAATCTGATGATATACTTTGCAATCCTATTACCTAAATCAACTTTTACAAGACCTTATCTCTTTTGACTGTGAAAATAATGGATTGCATTTAAATCTCAGAAGATGTTGTTCTAAAATAAAACAATGAGAAAAAAAGGAGAAAGGAGGTAAGAAAATATTTTTAAAACTTCAGGTTTTTGAAAATCTATTTTCATTACCCAAAGGTAACAAACTTGTTATAACTCGTACAGTGACCAAGTCACATAACCATTTATAGCAGAATCATGAGGTTAAGAAGATTATGAAACTGGACATAAGCAATGAGAATAATGAAATCCAATTCTGTCTTCCTCTGTCTTTTATTCTCATCCTCTGCCTTCTGTTGTTGTTCTTTTATTTTTCTTATCACTTTAATATATTTGTCATTTACTCTATTTTTTCTCTTTTTCTATGGCTTTCTTTGTCCCTATTTTTATTCTTTAAAATCCTTTCTCTGTTTTCTGATCATTTTATTCTTTGTCTTCTCTCTTAACCGGTTTCATTTTCTTCTACTTTTGCAATCAGTCTCTCACACTTTCTTTATTCTCCTCTCAACTTTTTTTACCTTGAAATAATAAAAGGAAAAATATTTCCTGTTACATGACCAAAATGTGATCATTTTTAAAGCTGTAATGCCATGTGATGGATTTCATAATTTTCTTGATAAGAAAAGCTTTTAGAAATTGAACCTCTGTGATAAAAGGTCACAATATATATTTTAAAATCTTTATACCTTAAATACAGAATGATTTATGGTTAGAAAATATGACAAAAGCTCTTTAAATCCTAATATATTTTAGGTTATTTTATGTTTTAACATAAGCTGCAGTAAAAGTTTCAGGCTATATCAACTGCTAAATCATTGAACTGGAAGTTTGGTTTCACTTTTGCTATTTGGTAGACTAAGCATGTTAATCATGATGAAGTCAAGAGAGTGATGATTTCTTGCCCTTCTCTCTTACTACATTTTTTTTTAGTTTTGTTGACAATATATACTGACAATATATTATTTCTTGGCTCTATACAATGTAAATAAGGATCAATACCTTCACTTAACATCAAACAATGAAAGGGAGAAATTGCAACAGTGAATGAATATTCCACAGAGGCTAAACCACTATGGTGGAATTTTTAAAGTCCTAGACAAAATATGTCATATGATATGAGCAATCATTAATTAGCAAATATAATAACAGTATTCTTCAAGGGATTAAAGTTCTAACATGTCAAATCAATATATGTGCAAATTATAATAACAAATGAATACAACTGATAATGCAATTGAAATTTTAGATTGATACTGTTCAAACAGCATATCACATGAAGAGAAACCAAATAATTTAGGTAACACAATTTTCTGATTGTACATATATTTTACTTCTTTTATGTGTTATGTCCCTTCAGGACGTGGGAGATCATGGTGCTCCACATCTTCCTACCAATGATGTGCAGAGGTTTGGTGATGCTCGGCACCAACTCCTTGATTGTATGCTCCTAAGACTCAAGTTGGGGGACCTACTTCAGTCTTACTTATCAAAATCTGGATCCACACCCACACAAACTTATGAGACTGTAAGGTGCTTATACAACAAAGTTAACAGAGAAAAAGTTCAAATTTTAAAAACTAAAGAAATTGAACCTCTATTATAAAAGGTTGTAATATATATTTTAAAATCTTTATACCTTAAATTTAGATTGATTTATGATCAGAACATATGACAAATACTCCTTAAATCCCAGTACATTTCTTTGATTAGATGCCATCCCGATATGAATGCCTGGGGCCATTGCACCCTTTCCCCCCACTGCCTTCTGCACACTACTCCTTCCTACCCCTCACAGCTCTCTAAGAAATGTTTGTCACTTTACTATCCCTCTCAGTTACTGTTTTACCATCCATATACACAAGTTTGTTAGGTAGGCTACTCATTGTTTCTCTCTGCTCTCTTGTATTCATTATGTTGTATGGGTGTCAAATTCTCCCAGCTGTTAGGCTTCATTATACATTCCAGAAGTTACAACTGTCTTTTTCTGATTCTAAGTATAAGTATCTTTTTAGCATCCATTTAAAAAAAAACAACTTCTCCATTGCTCATATGTCCAGATGATGGTATTCTTAACATCCTTCTGTATAACCTTATCTCTTTTGCTCCAAGTCTCATTTTCATTTCATTCACTGCCATACAGGAAGATTGATATTACATAGCAGTTCAGTACTCTTTTCTTTTTTTTTTACTTCTGTTGCTTCAAGTCTCCTTTTTATCTGTAAGGAAATTGTCCAACATTTGCTGCCATATAGGAGTGTTGATATTACATAGCAGTTCAGCATTCTTTTCTGTTTCTCTTGCTTCAAGTTTCCTCTTTATCTGTGAGGAAATTGTGCAGCATTCACTGCCATACAGGAGAACTGATATTACATAGCAGTTCTGCACTCTTTGTTCCTAATAATGTTTTCATGTTTCTTCATACATTGTTTTGCTTTTTAGAAGCACTTTTGGCTATTCTTGTGTGCTTTCAGATTTCTGTTTCATTTTCCATTGTCTGTTCAGACATTTCCCAGAGAATTAAATTTCTGTACTTGTTTGATTTTATAGTCTCTAATTCACAGTTTGCATCTTGGGCTGTTCTTATTCCTAATGACCATATTTCTGATTGCTTAAAATTGATGAGTCCTTTCTTCAATGATTCCTTTACAACTTTGTCAAGTTCTTGCAGTTTTTTTTCTGTGTCTGCTCTCAACATAGTGTAATATGCATATCTTATACTGTTAAGATTGTGTCCACCAATAATAAATCCTGGTAGGACTTCTATTTTGATTGATTTGTTTTCTACAGCTTATAAACCCTTTGCACATTATTTAAAATTAGAAAACATTTTTAGATTGTAAGAATTTTTTGTGGGGAGATAATTATTGTTTAGTGAGACAAGTCTTACTCATTAACCCATAGTTGGAGGATAGGAGATGGATTCATACCATTCTCAAGAGTATTTGTGTGTAAGTAAATATAATGAACAAAATGGAACTAGGCTCTCTGATTAAGAATTTCAAGCCATTATCCTTTACATCACCAGCACATCCAAGCTTACAGCACCTGGTATTCCTAAATGGTCCTCCATCTAGGTTCTGACCAGACTTGACTGGTAGAACTACTATTTCTCTTAGGATCACCTCATTGTAAAGGTTAAATACATTTTGTGAGAAGATGCATTGCTGTCTATCAATCTTTTCATTATCTATGAAACATAGGTATGCATCCTTCAACTACTGATTTTAAGTAGCTGAGATTTTCAGGCAGAATAGATAAAATTTCAATTTTTATTAGTTTTGATCACTTTTTTATTTATTTCTTATTTCTTTGTGTCACTAAAATAAAAAAAAACTTTTGTAAACACAGTTCTTCATTTTCACCTCTCTCTCTCTCTCTTTCTCTGTCTCTGTCTCTGTCTCTCTCTCTCTCTCTCTCTCTCTATATATATATATATATATATATATATATATATGAAAATTTTAAAAACTTTATCTGGACTTGTTTAACTGATCAATCGGCATTATCAGAACTGAAGGCAAGTATTATAGCAGCATTCACCAACTTAATCAAGGAAACCATCCAGAAGAGATGCAGGAGATTTCAAAGACATCTGGAGGATGTGGTTGAAGCCAATGGTCATTTTATTCAATGAATTTACTCTTTAGCATTTCAAGATATTTTTGTGTAATTTTGGCAAATATATCTGTTAAAATGAGATGTCAGTGTTATTTTCCTTTTTGCATAATTTAGATGACAATTCTTCCATTGCACCCTGTGTATATACATACATACAGTATGTGCATGATTGAATAAGAAACAGGTAAGAAATTTTTATATAAATTCACTATTTATTTAGCCTTATCAAAAATTTGGGGAGTGGTATGATTCAATTTTATGTTTTGTTTTTATTAGTGACATAGATGTCAAGTGTAATTGGCATTAGTCTCTTGTCTCTATCAGTTTTTATATTCAGTTTGTTTTCTTTCTATTGGTTATATAGAATATCGCATGTATAATCTCATGGCATTTGTGTGTATGATTAATTTTTTAAAATGTTAGCTTACTTTAAGGGTGTATTAAAATAGACTATGATGAATGTTGGAAGTGAAACAGGTAATATTAGCTTAAATGTAACATTTAATATTTATGAAATAATAGCTAAAACTTCAAACTGAAGGTGCTGGGTTTGTGAAGCCCATCACTTAAAATTGTTATGGAGAGCAAACAGATTCCAAGATGAAGCCAAAATATTATTGAGCTATCTATGACACTATTACCAGTGGTAGAACTTAAATTCTCAAGAAACAAAACAATTTTTTTTTACCTCTACTATGTCCTGTAGAGATAAATATAAACTGTTCTATTATCTCTTGGAAATCAACAACAACCAGAGAAAAAATTGTAAAAATATAAAAATTGAATATATGTGACATGATAATCCAGATTACGTCTTCAGCCAAATTTTGAAATCATGAGCTAGCTGTTGCCAAAACCCCAAATCATTCTGATAGAGATATTCATCATACATGAACAGTCAGTGCTTATTCATTCAAACTAAAAGATCATAAATTACAATCTCCAACATAAATCCATAAGTTATATATTTCTTCATTTGATTATGTATTCTAAGCACTTTTCTTGCTGTCTGTTTTTAACTGTGGTCACTGAAGCAATGTCTGACTTTCAGAGATAGAATCAATATTGTCATCGTGTTGAGGATTTCTTGTCAAACACAAAAGAATCAAGAGATAAATCGTTTAATAAGTACGAGTAAAAAATAAAAAATAAAAGAATCTTCTTTCTTAGCTGATGGATGGCCATGTTAGAAAGATAGAGATTCAACTGTGTTCTTGCTTTGTTTATATTTACTTACAATTATACCTTTCTTCATAGCAGCAAGAAATGTTTAAACATATTCTTACTTGTCATCTCTTTCATATACTTGTCAGTGCCGATAAATTGTATCAACCTATATCATGGTTGATTTGAAACAACCAGATAAAATTTTTATTTTACAGTACTACTTCACTTACATATTATATTCTTATTCAAAATTTGATTAAAATAGAAAATGGATTGTTTTCATTGATATTTAAATTGTTTTGGTTTTTGTGATTGCAAAATATTCCTATAAAAACAAATTAGTGAGCTACAGTCAATGACCAAAATTATTTGTACACCCATAAATTTTGAATATTTTTATCGATTTCTGAGAATCTAATGCCTGTATGATGCCAGGTATTTTTATATGTTAATAAGCACAAAAAAGGAATATAAAACTCAATTTTCAGAACAATAGGTTAAATACAACGAATTTGACAGGCAAATTATGCAAAATAGGGAAAGACAAAATTATTCGCATAATACAATGTTGTTTAAATGGAAATGAATTGTATCGAAACTGAACACAACAAACCCCTCTTCACAAACCATGTCATATTGTTGCTTGATTTAATTTTGCCGAAACATTCTTCAACAAATAAAATTGCTTTTGGGAACAAGTACTATAGAGTATCAAAACTAAAATTGAGCTTTTTGGATATAATGATGTACAGAAGACTTGGCTCCAGTAAGGTGAGGCTTTCCTTCCAAAGAAAACAATGGCAACTACCTAGCAAGTTTTAAAGAAAATGGAAGTGAAAAGTACACTTATAATTAACATCAGGAAGAGACCGTTGAAATTTCTAGGGCACATAATGAGGAAAGAGGGCTTGGAAAATGTGATACTCACAGGACAGATTGAAGGCAAAGAGGGATAGAGGAAAACAACGCATAACCTACCTAGCACGTTTTAGGGAGAATGGAAACAAAAAGTACATTTATACTTAACATCAGGAAGAGACCATTGAAATTTCTAGGGCAGATAATGAGGAAAGAGGCCTTGGAAAATTTGACACTCATAGGACAGATCGAAGGCAAGATGTAAAACATGCATAACCTACCTCACTAGTTGGATGACACAACAGGGTTTTAGCAAAAAGAAAAATATTACTAAGAGTGACTAAAGACAGTAAATTGTGGTGAGCCATGATTGCACAGTAAGTTTTAGTAATTTTATGATAAAAATTACTAACACTTAATTTCCAGTATCTTTTTCAAACTAGACTTCAAAGTTTGTTTAAGTGCATTTATATTCATATTTTTAAATATTGTTTTATATATTTCCCATTCCAATGGACTGTCATCCAATCATTCATATATATATACATATATATATATATATATATATATATATATATATATATATATATGTTAAAAAATAAGAGAGAAACCGCAAATGTTTTTGGTTGTAATATGGATTTTAAAAAAATATATTAAGTTTTATTTTCCATGGAAAATATCTTTTTAATATATACACTTTTCTCTTGTTCCCTTTATATATATATATATATATATATATATATATATATATACACTGGTCACCTGATGATTGTGGGATGGGAAATTTAAGTAACAATCCAATTTCTAGCTTGTTGGTTCTTAACAGCTGCAGTTTATTTTTGAATGTGCAAAGATGTTGTTAATGTTTCTGAGAGGATGCTACAGGTTCTAGGTTAACCACTGCCATCATAGGTGTAAACATAATGCCAAAAACTAAGGGACATTTTACAAACCTCAGAAATCTCATAGTTATTGGTAAAGAACTACAATGCCATCTGTACACTGTTGGTTTAACAGTTGACAAATGGAAGGAACATGGATTGATATTGATAGTGAACTGTTTTTGATCTGGTGTCCTCCAGGAGGCAGCAATATAATGGAATGGGACTGTTTTTCAGCACATAGTACAGGATAATCTAACATAATTGAAGGAAGAATGGAGTTAATGTATCAAAATAGAATAAGAATCTCCTTATATCATGTAAGACTTTACAAATGAAACAGAATTGGATAACAGCCTGAAAAATTCTGCCAATACAATCAGACAATGTTTTGAAAATAAGAAAATCAGCTATGGCCAATTGGGTTGAAGTAATCGAAAAGAGTTGTGAGTTCAATACCTGGCCACAGCAAAGGTGAACCAAAGAACTTGGGGAGTTGTATTACTAAAGGGAATTAACTGAAATTGAGATATCCAGAACTAAATGGACTAAATAAAGGGTTCAGTTTGGAATTCCAACTTATATCACCTGAAGAATGCTAGAGTGTACAATAGCCAAAATGTCAGGAATATGACAATAAAGATGAGAACAATGGTCCAAACAGTGTAAATATTTACAATACCAGAAACATAGACAAATCAATATCTGTCTAAAATCAACTCATTTCCTGACTTGAATCTGATTGAAAATGTATGTCCATGATCATCAGTCTTGTAATTTAAATGAACTAAAGAACTTAGAGTGGTCCACCAGTAAAAGCTAAAACTAATGGTTATTTATAGCAAGTGATTGGAGCAACACAAACCATCCCACAAATTATTAGGTTCTTTGCTTCGTGCAGAGTATTGGATATTGTTTTGCTTTACTGTTTTTTTTTAATATATTTCTTCTAATCTTATATAAATATATTTGTTGAAATAGGTTTAACTTGTAAAAATGAGATCGTTATGTAGTGTAATTTTGGGGTAGATGCTTACAATAAGTCTTGTGTTCAAATTTCATATCAACTTGAGGAGACAATTGCAACATGCAACATCATTGAAAACTGACTGAAAAACCATACTTATATATTGACCCAAGCTTTGTGAGTAAAATTGAGTAGAGGAAACAGTTTGAAAATCATTGATGGTTGGAGTCATAAGTCATTGTGACCAAAGATTTGAGCATACTAGCCTTGTACAAAACTGTTGATCATGCAAGATTATGCATACTCTCCCAGTCAGCTCAGTATAGCTGCAGTATAAACCACAGCTATTGAAGAAACACAATTGTGCCTGAATGGGCATTTGTAACAGGAATTAGGTAGCCAAACTAACAGATGGTTATACTCAGAAATAAGCACCCATTATTATTATTATTGATATAGGGGTGATGTAATGGATAGTTGTTCAGAATGAGAAATCAGAGAGCTGAGTTCAAATTTCAGTTGATACATTCAGTTATGTGTAAATACCCTTGGAGAATGTATGAATCCATCTCTTCATCTTCCTCATTATAGGTGGGTTAAATAGTAGGCGAGAGTGAGTCATTTAGCCTAGTTTAGTAACCAGTTTTGGAAAAGGGTAACTATGAATTCAAAACCTGCTGAGGGTCATTTGGAGACTTTGTGGCACACTATGTGTACCAGTTCTTTGTAATGGGTTCTTCTGAAAAGTATGCTTGGTTCTCCACAAGTTTTCATCACTAGAATCAAATCCTATGTGTGGGTAGTTTATATATATATATATATATATATATATATATATATATATATATATATATTTGGGTACCAACCTTTCTTTCAGACATCTTTTATTAAATATGTCAGATGAGGAAGATTTTCTTAAGTTTTTCCAGCATCCTTACAATTTCCCATTTTGTAGGAATAAGAAAGTAGAAAAATTTTCCATAAATTTCATTGTCCCAAGCACTTTCGTACACTTCTATAGTCATTTTCTATGGTGTTTTATCTCTGGTGGACAATGAAAATTATGAAAAAAATTTATACTTTCTTACCCCTACAAAATGGAAAAAAATCTATGGCTAGAAAAACTTAATAAAAATTTAATTAAATCTTCTTTACTTGCCATATTTATTGTAATATATATATATATATATATATATATATATATATATATATATATATATATATATATATATGTGTGAAAAGTGTGTGTATATAAATATAAATATAAATATATATATATGTGTGTAATATTATATATATATTATTATTTATATATTCTATGCGTGATACTTAATAGAAAGTGCTCAATATCAGAAATAGATCTAACATATTTGGTTGGATTAATGTGAGTTTGTGACCCTGGCTTTCACACCTTTGTGATCGTCAGATGATTGCAAAAGCGTGAAACCCAGGGACACAAACTCACATTAATCCAACCAAATATATATATATATATATATATATATATATATATATATATATATATATATATATATATTATAGATGTACACTAGATTAGTATATGGTCTGATGCACAAAGTATATAAGATTCTTATATGATTTGTTTATATATATATCAAACAATAGACAGAAATCCCAAAAGGCTGAGAGGCTAGAGAATTATGCTAATTGCATTAATGAGATTCAGTTTAACTGGTAAAATTTTATATAAGTCATCAAGCATAATCAATACAAGTCAAAATATACAGATGAGATTATTTTCATTAATTCAAATACATATATATATATATATATGTATATATATATTTCAAATTGATTAAAGTCTACATTAGTTTGAGAAAAAAGAAGGTTAAATGAGAATAAAAGAAGGAAACAATTAAGTATCAACTGCCTATTTAATTTTCTCTGTATATGCATGGAAATATTTTAGCCCAAGGAGAGTAAGACTATATTATTAAACATAATAAAATTGTGATAATAAGTGATATTCTCAATTTTATAGACATAGATATTTGGAGACATGTGTTTCTGTGTGTGTGTGTGTGTGTGTGTGTGTATGTGTGTGTGTGTGTGAGAGAGAGAGAGAGAGAGAGAGAGAGAGAGAGATGGTCAAAGTATGCAAACAAAAGCACAAAGTTTGGACACTTTTCTGACAAATTTGATCTGGACATGTAACAACCTATTTGCAAATTAGAAAAATTAAACAGACAAATCTTGCTGTTTAATTTTAATAAAATTTGTTTTATATATATATATATATATATATATATGAAGGAATATAGTTTTAAGGTGTGCTGTATTTACAGGATAAAGTGATCAATATCAGAGATAGAGCATATGTAATTATAAAAATATAAGTGAACATTAAAGTCAACACTCAGAGGCGACAGGCTGTTTCATACTAGACGCAATCATCATGTGGCCTGATGATGGCATCTAGCATGAAACAGGTGCGACGAGGTGCATGACGTTACCCTAAGATGCATGATAACTGAAACTATGGAGAGAGTGATGCAGGACGATCCTGTGCAAAGTGACTGGTGCGTTAAGGAGAACAAGCTCACCGTTTGGGTGGATGCCAGCTCATTGACCATGGGTGTTGCCCTTGAGGATAACGGGTCCATCATAGAAGACGCCTGCTGGTTACGACCTGAAAATGATTCCCGACACATAAACCTGGCTGAACTAGACACCACTCTGAAGGGAATTAACCTGGCGCTCCAATGGTAAGCAACAGTGCTACACATCGTCACGGACTCAGCATGCACTCAGCGTTGGATATCAGATATCACTTACCGGAAGAGCGCGACTGACCACCAAGGCATCGAGCGAGATGTTGATACAAAGGTGGCTCACCACACTGACTGAAACTATCAAAGAGTACAACCTGTCTGTGGATGTAGCATTAGTTAAATCGGCAGTCAACATAACAGATGCATTGACTTGCATTCCGCAGCATTGGTTGACTGCTGCTCGGAAAGTGTTTGAACCTCTGCATCTACCGTGTACAGCTTCTGCACTCAGTATGGACCTCGAGTAGATCAGGAGTATACATGAACAGTGTGGGCATCCCAGGATTAAACGGACACTCTACTTCTCGAAGATTGTCAACCCAGTAGTCAAAAAGGTGGATGTTAGGACAACAGTGCAGAGGTGAGAGGTGTGCCAGTTAATTGACCCGGCAATAGTGCAATGACAAAAAGGAAATTTGAGGACTACCCATGTTTGGAACAGGCTGGGAATAGATGTTACACATGTTGGCAGCCAGCTCTATTTGACTATTATTGACTGTGGTCCCTCTCGCTTTGCCATTTGGCGACTGCTGCATCGGCAGGACACTGCCAGCATAATACGTCAATTGGAGTCCATCTTTTATGACTGGGGGCTACCTGCAGAAATATTGACAGATAATGGTGCAGCGTTTTCCTCAGAGCAATTCTCGCAGTTCTTAAGGAAGTGGGATGTGCACCTTTGGTTCTGGTCTGCCTACGTGCCGGCGGGAAATGGCATAGTAGAAAGGAGCCACCGGTCTATAAAAGTGATTGCAGCCAGGAAGTGATGTTCGATCACCGAAGCAGTTTATTGGTATAATGCGATGCCTAAAGACGGTGTTTCATCAACAACAGCACTGGCTAACATGGTGCACGCCTATCACTTATGGCTGTGAAGCATTGACATCACAATTGCTCCGAGTGACGCACAAGCAAAATACAGAAGTGGTGACGCAGTGTGGGTTAAGACCCCACACAGCAAGTATACGGACAAGCTTAGAATGGGGCATGTTACCGAGATTATCAGCCCGCCGTCAGTGCGGGTTGATGGCGTGACTCATCATGTTAAAGACTTGCAGCCAGTTGTAGGGTTAAAACTGTCATCAGATGATGAAAGTGACTCTGAAGATGGTGCACGAGTCGTGTATTTAAAGTCGGATCCACTGAGCTTTGCCTCAAACATCAGCACTCTACCTGCGGACGTCAACAGGGCCAGCTGTCCAGAAGCGAATGGCTGGCTCAACGGATGAGAGTTCATCCGAGGATGAGGACCCTGTCATCCCACTCAGAAGGAGTGCCCGGCAGCAAGACAAGATGAATCTGGAAATCAGCCACCTCGGAGCAAGCGAGTTCACACATGCGTGGTCATCCCAATATGTCAAGCGTACAAGTTGTGTAGATGCGGATGCAGTCACCAGACAGACACGGCCATCTCTTGAGCTGAGGAGCTTTGTGATCTTAAGATCAGGGGGCATGTAATGAGTTAGTCGGTCAACTTGACACCCCCAAAGTAAGTGGAGGTGGGCAGGTGCGGAAACTGTTATTGGTAGCTGGCTTGTTGGTGTTTTGCATAGGCGAGTTACCAAACTCTGCCCGTTGCTATGACAGTAAGAGAGAGACGAAATTTTTTTTTTTTTTCGTGACACATTTCAACACATCTTTTTCTTCTATGTGCTATGTCTCTTCAGGATTCTCCTGTAGAACCACATCTCTGTTGCTTCAAGTCTTCTTTTCATCTGTGAGGAAATTGTCCAGCATTCACTGCCATAGAGGATGATCGATATTACATAGCTCTTCCGCACTCTTTTCTTTGTTTCTAATAAAATTTTCCTGTTTCTTAATACTTTGTTTACCTTTTGGAAGGCACCTTTTGCTATTCCAATCTACCTTTGGATTTCAGTGTCACATTTTCCCATCATCTGTTAAAACACTTCTAAAATAGGTAAATTTCTGTACCTACTTCATTTTGACATTTTGAATATATAAATTGCATTTTGGACTGTTTCTCTTACTTATCACCAAACAAGTGTGTGTCCTTCTGCATTTGTAATGATGATAGCAGTCTGACTTCTATTATGAATTGATAAAAATTTATTTTTATCAATGGCTAAAAATTAAGAATGCATTTTCATTACATTAAAATAACAGTTTGGGCTTGAATTTTACAGTATTTCTTGAGTGTATCTTAACAAAAGTAAAAAAATAAATAACATGATATAAATAATGTAAGTATAAAAAATCATCTATTGTTGTCAACAACATTTCATATCAAATGTATATTTGGCATTTGCCCCAAATACTGTCAAAATGTTTTGACAGCTGAGAACAATTTATTGGAAAATGTGTTGACTGCATTGGTTTAATGATTTTACAAACAAAAAAAACTCTTCAAGTATATCTTCTATCAGAATTCTACAGACAGAGGGTAGAGGGTGTGTGCCATTTTCCTGCTTCCAATCCCACAAATTCATTCAGTTCTGTCCACATGAGATGTTTCTGTGATTTACAAAATTTCAATATTTGATAGATTAACTTGTCCCACACATAAACAACAAAGAAATCCAGTGATAGTCAGTATTTCCTCTACGATTGATTATATCACTTACTTGCTGAATTTCTATAAGCCTTCATAATTTGATTCTTGGATATTTCAATTATTTCAATTTATTTGATTGATTCTTTTTTTCTAAAACTGAACAATTCATCAAAGGCAGACAAATTCAAGCAATTCATATTTAGCATTTATGTTATTAATACTGACAAACTACATTCCCTGGTCCCACCAATTCAAATCTTCATGGCAAGGACACTCCATACCACTTACATAGTAGCAAACAACCCACATTCCACTTAGTGTTCCATCAGTGAAAAGTAAGTTCCACTTGAACAGCTTCTTTTCAAGAACCACTGCTCTGTTGAACCAACTCCCAAGATGATGTTTCCCCAATCACTACAATCTTAACTTGTTCAAGGTTATGGTTAACTGATATCTTCCACTCCTATCTGCACAAATTGCCTCCTAATGTAACTCTCTACCTCAAATGGCTCATGTGCCTTGTAAAGGGTGAACCTTACTGTAAAAAAAAAACAAAGAAAAATACTTTTAAAGATTTTATAGCATTTTCTGTAACAGAAAACAATAGTAAAACCATTTGATAATTAAAAAATAAAAAAGATTAAGGTTTCAAATTTCAGCTATCTTTTCATAAACTATATTTATATTATAATTACTTCATTTACTCGTTTTGTACTTGCATGGAACAAGTAGATTTTGAAATAGATTTGATAAAAGGTTAAAAATAATTTACTATATTTTTAGATATTATTAGAGATTTTATGGCAGTTTGATTTTTATAGAATTGTTAATTTTATATATTATATTTTTATCATATCATTTTTAATAATTTAATATCAGATTTAAAAAAAAATTGTTAACCCTATTCATGTAGTCTCAATATCAAGTTCTTAATTATAAGCCATATCAATATATTGATATGAACAAAAATTAGTGAAATTTAATGAAACCAATCCTTTCCTAGATTTAAAAAATAATTAAAAATTCATAATTTGAATTGATTTTTAATCTTCTTATTCAGAATAGCATTAATATTTTAACACTAAAATATGTTCTATTTATTTCAATTAAATTAAAGCTAAAATAAATATGAATTAACTGTATTAACTTTTAAAGACATGAATCAAGTATGATAAAAGTTTTTTTTCAATTTAATATGTCTTTTTCAGGCTTTTTAAATCTATATACTGCCTTTGAGTAAATAAAAATAATAGAATATTGTTACTGCTATAAGCATCCATAATGGACCTTTGTTCTTTTTTAGATCATTTTAATTGACTGATTATGCGATCTACTAATCTAACCCTTAGCTATTGCGTGTTAGTTTTGGACAGATTAATTCTAGCAAGAAAGATATAGTTTAAGTTTCAATATATTTTTAAATTAAAAATAACATGTATTAGTAGAAAACTACTTGAGGGAATTATATTGAAATTGATTTTATTGATTTGGCCAAAAGTAAATAAATTAAATCATTAAATTGGTTGTAATTTATAGTAATATGCATTTTAAATAAACCAAACAGTATAATTCATATAATATTTAGTGTGAAGAATCTAAGCATATTAATAATATTTATACATTAACACACTTTTTTAATTTCTACACATTTCAAATGCATTTGCCGTCAGTTCCAAATTCAAGAAATATTACCAATTTTTGAAGAAGTCACTTGAAGGCTTCATATGATGGCAGATATTACTCCAATCTCTAATTAAATTCTCTACACTATATCACTAATAACAAAATATGAAGCTTACAGTTTCTGATTTCTGTGAACTTTAATAAAAAAATCTAACAATTAAACTGTTAGTTGCTGTAAGATTTTTAAGTCTATTTATAAAAAAGAGAAACGGAACTATTTTAAATATTGTATCTCAAAAACTTTTCTGAAGTCTTCTATAATCAAATATTATATATATTCTATCTTTTACAAATAGTTATATTTAGATCTTTTAAATTATCTACACCCAATCAAGGTGGGAATGCCACTAGTATGCAGAGGATTACAGGGAGTGAAAGTGAAAGAAAAGATTGAATATAGGGAAGATTAAGGAAAGGACAAAAGATGAATGGGATTAAAAAAGACAGAAGATAGCGATTGGTGTTGAGTTTAAATTTTTGAAGATTGTGGCTATCAGGGTAGCAAGTAAACAAAAGGATGTTCCACAGGTAGGAAGTGTGAGAAAAGAAACTGTTGGAGTAAAAGAGGCTGTTGCATTTAGCTATTCCAACAGTAAACAGGTGGGACCTAGATGCCAATCTAGTAGCATGTTTAAATTCATGTAGTCAGGGAACTAGGTAAAAAAGCTCATCAGAGCCATTGTGAGGACACTATTTGTAGAAAAGGCAGAGGGAAGCCATTTCATGTCAGTGAGAAAGTAAGTGAAGTTGAGATGCCTGGTCAGGATCAATTGCATTATAGATCCTTGAGATGTAGAGTAGGAACACCACATCAGATATGGCAAAAGTATTTAAAGCATCGATAAATGGTAGAAATAGCTTAATCAACAATGCAGTTATTCTGTTTTGAATATTTTATAAGAATTCTCTGCTTCTTAATTGAATTAACATGAATTTCAGAACATAATAATTGTAAGTTCAATCCTTCCATGGAAATGGTGTTTGCAATAACCTATGCATTACTAAGCGTATATACTCTCACAGATTTGATAAGATATAATGTGAAATTGGTTTTCTAAAATCAACAAACTATAAAATGTGATATTCTATAAAATATTCATGCTTTTAATGCACCATTTTATCCTTGCAATCATTTTTCCACCATTGCGTTCATTAAAGAATGTTTATAAAGGTTAATAAATATTTTTAAAGGTTAAAACAAAAGTTTAAATCTTGAGTTATATATTTTTTTAAATTCTTATCTGCATAATGTGAATATTGCTATTAGGTTGAGTCATAAATTATATCTGTTTTGAGAAACCAGTTGTAATGATAAAAATAACATGCCAATTTCTAATCAAGCATGGCAGTTAAGAATAAATTTAGAGTGACCAACATACAACAATATGCAACACAAATGATAGTCATCTCCACATTGAGTCAGTTATGTGCCATGCATGATACATGCTTAGGCGATCATGTATCTTTCGATATATGACTGATGAGGTAGATTTTTTCCCACAGTAGGTTGCCATTTCTTTCTGCGGTAAACCAGTTGCTGTCCAAGGCAGGTCTGTCCTGCTATTTCCCCATAGCTGGCAGGGGGTGAGAAGAAAAGGATTCATACCTTTCCCAAAGGTATTAGCATGTAAGTGAATGTAATGGATTCGACTGGAATTCAAACTCGGCTCTCCGAAACCTCAGTCCGCATCGCTACTGCACCGTGTCTCCTCCTCAAGTGACCTCAAAAGCAGAGCTCAATTCAAGAAAGGTAAAGTTGCGCATATGACGGAATCATTATTTAGATTTCTTAAAATGCAATGCAACACTAAATGCACATGTACATAAAAGTTTAGTTGAAAAGTGCCTTGTACTCATCAACAGGAAAAATGTTATTCTCCTCCATGACAATTTAAAGCTGCATACAGTAACAATAAACCAGGAAAATAATATTTTGAACTTGGTTCATCTGTCCTACCCCACCTGCCATATTCACCTGACTTTGCATTAACATATTATTACCTTTTTCAATTGCTGCAAAATACTTTGATGTGGTAAACTTTTTCCTGCAAATACCAGATTCAAGAGTTCATTGAAAACGTTATCTCATCAAACCCTGTGGAATTTTACATAAAAGGTATCAAAGAGATGCCTGATAATTTTTTAAAAAAATTGGTACCACTTTATGCAAGGCAGTAAAGCCACTAAGACACAAGGGGTTACAGGGGGTGGAAAAATTAGGAACAGAAACATTAATAATCAGTGGGAAGAAAAAAAAGTAATTAGGAGGATAGTAGATAGTGATTGACATTGCATTAAATTTTTGGAGATTAAAGTTGGCTGGAAAGCATGGAGCCAGAAAGGAGTTCCACAAGTGAGAAGTGTAAGAAAAGAATCTGTTAACATTGAAGTTATGGCTACATCTATCCAGCTCAACTGTAAATTGATGAGATATGAATGCTTGTATAGTACTGCACTTAAATTAAAAAAGTCTATGTACCATAGTGAAGAGCTCATCCAAAAAATTACCATGAAAGTATTTATAGGAAAGTTACAGAGAGGCAACCTGATGTTGGTGGGAAAGTGGCTGAAGCTGAGCTGCCAGATTAGGACCACTAATATTGCTCATTCTTCTTTGGGTTTTATCAAGGAGCTCAAGGTAAAGAGCAGGGGCACCAGACCATATGTGGCAGCAATGTTCTAAGCAACAAGTCATTACAAATAATGAAGATATAATTGAATGAAATATAAAAATAAAGTAAATTATTTTTTATTTTACCTAATAAATATTTGAGTAGAAATAAATTTAATATTTTCATGATAATGGTAAATATATAGTGTACACTGCAAGACAAATGTGTTAAACTAATCAGTGTGTTAACTTTCTAAGATTAGTCTGGTCTCTCATACATAAAAATGTATCATGTGTAATATATTCAATAACATGTTACAGCCCAAGAGATTCATGGTTGGTATGATCAAGGAACATGTCCCTCAATATATGTTTATATAACTGTGACCAGTTAAGTATTCATGCAGAGGTCTTGCTTTTCAAGTGTCCATTGCTTTGGCACAGAATGGCACTTTACCCAACCCACACCATTAGAAATGGACAAACAATTTGAAATTAAGAAACTTTGTCTCTTGTTTGACCCAAATGATTTGAAATAAGGAAAACTTAAACCTTGTTGAACCTCTTTTTTGTTTTAGCAGCAGAGTACAGGCCACTGCATAACTCATTATTACTACCTTTGCTAGATGACCCTCAAGGATATATATTACACTTGTCCTAAGATACTCACCACCTAATCTTAAATTTTGGTCAAATTTTGATTTAGTATCATATCACAATAGGCTTTGCATTCAACTACACACTGTACTGTCAAAAAAAGCCAGATGCAGAGTTGACTTGAGATTAACCCTATCCTGGGTGAAGATCAAGAATTCACCAATTCTCAATGGTAACCCCATGAGGTGAACACCTGTGAATAAATTGCCTAACAAACACTTTGAGCACTACCATATTGTTCTATGGGACAATAGTCTAGTGGATAAAAGTATTGGTTAGTGAATTTGGTGGCATAATAATTATGAGTTCAATACTTGGGCTTAGTAGAGGGTACTTGGATTCAGTGGAAATGGGGTTAGCAATAACTGAACAGTAATAAATAAGATCTAGAAGATATCTCTAGACATCTACCCCTGTAGATTAAATAAAAGGTTCCGTTCAAAATTAAATTCTCTGAAGGTTACCCAGATCAACAAGCATCTGATAAGGGTCAAGAAGACACAATAACTGACACAACAAAGATGATGATAGTTATAGTCAGTACCCACTTTCATCTGAGCATCATGATCATAATTCCCTTTCTCCCTTCTGGTGGTGGTGAGAAGACCCAGCCTACTCCTGAAGAGTTGTGCGCAGGAGTCACAGAGGAGTGTGATGGACGCAGCTGGGCAAGTCAGACCCTCCTGAGAGAATGTCGCAGATCCTCTTCATGTTGATGGTTGGACTCAAAAGTCCTCACCCTCGATGGTCCTACATCCAGGAAGGCTTTTTTTGCAATAATGGTTTCCCAGGTCTCAGGGTCAATGTTGGCCTGTGTCAGGGATGTTTTCAACTAATCCTTGAAGAATTGTTTTGGGCCTCTCCATAGCTTCTTGCTTCTGGCAAGTTTTCCAAACAGGATGATATATGGGAGTCAAGTGGGATGCATTTTGGACATATGACCTGCCCAGCAGAGACACTGTAGATGATGATAACAGTCCACTTGTAAAATATGTAAATGATGATAACTCCTCATCCCAGAAATTCAGACAGAAACTTGTGTATGCAAGGCTGCATATGTGAGAAAAAACATTTGGCAGATGGATATATAAACAATCACTTCAGAGAGAAGCCAAATAGTCTCTCAGATATCACAGATGAGAAAGTAATGACCATGTTTCAGTCAAGGGTTGTGGGGTCTGCACACTGATTGAGAATAACTAACAGAGTAGTGGAGTGAAATAAGATGTGATGTTAAATACAAAAGATTCAAGTCTTGTGTTATTCATTAGTCCACACTTTATCATTTAAGTAACACTCCCAACTTCATTGAGCTTGAAATAAAATTATCTTCCACATTATCAGATATTTTCAAGTTTATTTAGACTTACTTGTATAACACATTCAGTATTCTTTCATTCTTTAAAGCATATTGACTCTTTCACAGGCTAGCACATGTCCCACAGATCAATTAATGATTCTACTGAGAGGAAATAACTCTATAATCTTCAGTGAAAATAAATACCATTTAAGCTTTTACTAATTTTCCCTTAATGCAACAACTCATACCTTTAAGCAGTGATTTTCTTTTATATATGAAGAAAAGAAACAGTATAAATAGTAGACAAAAAAGACAAAAGTTTCTGTATAAAAAGATTTCCTGCAAAACCTGTGCACTATTATTCATCAATGACAATGTGTTGCTATAAATCTTTATAAAAATATTCATTTTTATGATTATCTTTGTATACTTTTTATCTGGAAAGAAAATTACCTTATAGATTAAAATGGTAGTCTATTGTTGCAGTCTTTTCTGATGGTTCATTTTATTTGATTATAAGCAAGAAGATGTATAAACATTTTGATATTCTTTTAGAAAATAAATTTATTATGATATAATAATAATAATGATGATGATAATGATAATATATTATTATATTCTTTTTGAGCTAGTATTTTGTAATCACTGATCAGGTGAGTCTGAAAATATAACATACCAGATCAGTAGTTGTAAAATGCTAGCTCAAAAAGAATATAAGACTTGTCATGATAAGTTATGCTTTTATGTACAGTGGTTATTGTGTTGGAAGTATGGATATCAGGTTGCAAAAACTTGGCAGAAGCATGTACCTTGCAGAACAATTGAAAAAGTTGGAAAGCCCAAAATATTCTGAGACAATGATTTTCAGACAGAGTGATATACCATCACTGTCCAGATATTATTATGCTAAATAAAGACACTAAGAACTGTCATATTATTGATGTTGCCATACCAAATGACACATACAGCAAATAAGATGAAAATTACAAACTACTCTGATTTGAAGTTTGCGATAGCAAGCTTGTTTGGAATGCGGGAGGGGAATGTCAAGGTGATTCCAATCGTGATTGGTGTATTGGGATCAATCTAATTAAAACTGTGTGATTTCTATGACCAGCTGGGCATAACATACCAACATAGAGTCATCCATAAATTGGCTATTTTGGGCACTGTACATTTTGAGAAAAGAGTTATCTGTCTGAAGTCTTTGCTTTGACTTGACAAATGTCTTAATATATCCGGTGTATTCAAAAATTTACACTGTGTGACAAAACATAATAATAATAAGTGTGTTGGACCACACTATGAGAAGTTGATACTTCTATAAAACAAATTACCAATTTCAAAGCAGAGAAATATTTAAGAAAAAATAAATGTCAGTAAAACATGGCATGTGACAGATTTAACTGCACAAAAATGGTTAATCAATTGAAGGAAACTATTTTTAAAAATTATATATTATTCTTGATATTTTGTATTCTATTTTCTCTTTTGTGATTTAATGATGCAAATCTTGTTTGTATTGTTTCATTTTCTTAAAAATATCCCCGCAAACCTAATCCCTTATTCCATGAAATTGGCAGTTTTTAGATTACTCATCAAGTGATAGAGGTTCAAGTGATCATATTTCAAATTTTCATAAGTATACATAAATTATTCCTTTTTTTCTTTTTAATCATTTTAACCCCATGCAAGGTAGTAAAACCACTAAGACAAAGGGGTTACAGGGTGTGGAAGAATTAGTAACAGAAACATTAATAATGAGTGGGAAGAAAAAAGAATAATTAGGTGGATAGTAGATAGCAATTGATATTGCATTTGAATTTTTTGAGATTAAAGTCGGCTGGAAAGCATGGAGCTGGAAGAGAGTTTCACAAGCAAGAAGTGTGAGAAAAGAAACTGTTGGCATAGAATTTAAAGTTACATCTAGCCATCTCAATTGTAAGTTGATGAGATCTCGATGCCAGTCTAGTACTGCACTTATGTTATGATCCAAGGTTAGGACCAAGGAAGAACAACATGAACACAAGAGTAGAAATAACAAAGATATATTACACAGAATAATAATACAAGATGTTGAAGGTGTTAGTATGACTGTCAGTCTGGTTTGGAGTGAACTACTATTGGCTCGACTCGATTCCGTCTCGTCCCTCTCTCTTGAGAGGCGCAGTATTCATAGTGTCAGGAAGAGTTCACTCTGCCGTTATAGGTAAGGTCCCATAACAACTTGAATTCAAAAAGTCTAGGTACCATAGTGAAGAGCTTATCTGAACAATTACCATGAAAGTATTTATAGAAAAGGCACAGAGAAGCAAACTTATGATGGTGGGAAAGTGATGAGGACCAATAATATTGCTGATTCTCCTTTGGATCTTATCAAGGAGGTCAAGGTAAATTGAAGGAGCACCAGACCACATGTGGCAGCAATATTCTAATCATGGATGAATGATAGACTTACAGATATGTCAGATAAATTCTGGAGAGAAAAATTCTCTCACATGACACAGTGAACTAACTTTCTTAGTAGCTGACCTAGCAATGGATTCAATACTTCTTTTATAGAATTCAATTCTTCTAGTGTGGTCCTTAAATAGAACTTACAATGTCTTCAGTTGATTTTAATTTTATTTGAATTACACAAAACCTAAATTGATATTATTCTAATGTAGTAGAATCATAATGATAAAAATAACTGAATCTGGCTTTTTGTAAACTAAACTGTTTGACCTGAGAACAAGAAATGATAATGATTCAGCTTTTTTTTTAAATATTCATATATAAATTTTCTTCATTCTTTGCTTGCTGAGAAACATTCTGTTTTGAGGTTTACTTTCAAGATAAACTACCTGTTTACTTGTGACAATTATTTTTTATTAACCAACTTAATGAACAGTGGAAGATTCATCCAAAGTCATAAATTAGGAAAGTTTTCTTCATTACTAACATTTTATTCATTTTAATGACTAATAATATAATTTTAATGTATAATAGTATACTTTGCAAATAACATTCCTTTGATATTGACTTATAATTTTAAATTATTCTTTTATAAGTCTATACAAAAGGTTTCCAGAAAAGTTATAAGTGAATTTAAGTAAAAGTGTTGGAGAATTCCATATATTAAAAATGTGAAGTTCCTTTCACAAATAAAACATAGAACTTTATATCAAGTGAATATGACTTTGATGAAAAATAGTCATGGGTAATAAAAAGCTGGATGTTTGTCCCGTAGCCAAAATCTGAACCATAAAGTCATAAAAAGACTATAACTTTTATTTAAATGGGATGCTGTAATTACCATAAGTTCATATCAAGCCTTGAGCCATTGTTTAAATAGGATAATGACACTGCCATAATTTCAAAGACCAGATCAAGACTTTAGCTCTTGTTTAAATACAATGTTCTCACTATCCTAAGGTCATCATCAGGTCAAGTCTTGAGCTGTTATTTGAATAAGATAATATCAATTCTATAATATCAGAGATCATGTCAAAACTTGAACTGTTGTTTAAATGTGATACTGTCATTGCAATAAATGTGGTATTAAGCTGTTTAAATAATAGATTTTGACTTGATCAGATTTATGATGTTATGGCAAGACAGTATTACATTTAAACAACAGCTCAAGTCTTATGATATGTCTTGAGATATAAGATATGCCATAAGATTATATCAATAAAATAATGTCAGAAATCAGATCAAACTTGAGCTGTTCTTTAAATACAATGCTGTCAATGTTTCATGAAGTCACTAATCATATCCAGCCATGAGCTGTTGCTTCAATGGGATGATATAATTGAGCTATAATGTCATAAGATCAAACCTTGTACTCAAGTGTAAGTTACTAACAGAATATTTTATTAGAAATGTATGGTAATCCTTTATCGCATTTTTGAAATTTTATGAAATATAGATATTTAGAATTATGATTCTTATTTAACAAGATCATCAAATATTGTCCTCTAAAATTATGAAGTTAAAAACTTTGATTTTAAATATCAGCAAAAAAATATAATTTTTAGAAACAAGACTTTATAGATGAATGCATTTTCATACAAGTTCTTTGCACTTTTAGAACTTGCTATGTCTTTCCACATCACTCTTTCATGCACATATATAGATATGTGTAATTTTATTTCTTCTGGCTAGATTTTTAACTGGCCACCTCTCCCTGCATACATATATATATATATATATATATATGTATATATATATATATATATATATTTTTTAAAAAATCATTTGGAATGCTTTGTCATATTTACTTAATATAATCATATAATTTGGCTAAATTTGTTGTTTTTCAGCACAAATTCTTTTAGAAATATAATTCTATAAATTTTCAATCAGATTAAGATCCGGACTTTGTGGAGGCCACTTAATGACATCCATATGATGATAAAAAAATTGCATTACTTTTTTGGCTTTGTGAATGGGGCTTTTATCTTGTTGATGAATAGCTCCAGGTGGCATTTGGTCAGTCAAATATGGCAGAACATGTTCCTTAACTAGCTGCATATAGCCTACACAGTTGAGTTTTCCATCAACTTTAACAATTGGACCAATACCAAAGCTACTGAATGCACCCACACCATTACACCCCTGCCTCCTGTTTGCACCATCTTTTTGAGACATTTAGGATGGAATTCTTTGGTTGGGTGGCATCTGACAGGTTTTTCCATTCAATCCAAAGATGCAAAAGTGTGACTTCACACTCCAAAGAACTCTACACTAGTCATCACCTGTCCATTGAATGTGACTTTTCATGAAATTCAACTGCTTGAGTCAATTCATCTCTGAAATAATTAGCTTTTTTCTAGCAATGCACCTGAATAATCCAAATTCTCTTAGACAGTTTCAGACAGTTTGCGGCATAAAACTAACACCAGTTTTACCAGATAATTGATTGCAAATGTCCATGGCCATCAGCATTTGGTTAGCTTTGGAAAGCCTATGAATTCATCTATCCAATTGCATTGTTGTTTTTCTTGGGGCTCCTGATCTTTATTTATCCTTATATTGTTGGGTATCCTGGAAAAGCTTTTAAGCCTAAACACAAGCTGTTTTGCTGCACTTTAATTGCTTGCTTATGTTCATAAAGGAAACGTTTCATTGACGAAGTAACACTATTTTTGATCTATTCCCTGGACTAAGACTACAATGCTTTAAAATTTTTCAAGTTGTATAAAAATATACAACTTTTACATCAATCAAAAGAGAAATAAATTCTGCATAAAATGTACACAATACAATGAATTTATATTGTTTTATTAGAAACATATTCTGAAACAAATAAAACTTTAACCAATTGTCTTAACAACTAGTTTAAACATATGTATGTACATACATACATACACACATATATATATATATATATATATATATATATATATATATATATACATATATATATATATATATATATATATATATATATATATTATATTAGAGTAAAGATCGACATATGCAGATCATCCATTCTCTCAACTCTATGGTGCTGAAACTTGGACTCTTTACCACAAGCACATAAATCAACTTGACGACTTTCACATGTGATGCCTTCATGCCATATGTGATATAAAATGGGATGACAGGGTCAAGAATAGTGCAATACTGAAGAAATGTAACAACAACACAGGCATTGAAACCATTCTAGCAAAGATACAACTTAGGTGGGCTGGTCATGTTATAAGAATGGATGAGCATAGGCTTCCAAAAAAGGTGCTGTGTGGACAACTACCAAACTCCAAGTGTTCAGTTGGATGTCCACTCTTACACTACAAAGACAAATTGAAAGACATCTTGAAACATCTCAACTTTGATCTGAAAATCTGGGAAGCCCAAGCATCAAACCAAAAGGAGTGGTGTAAAACATGTTTCATTAAGGTAAAGAGTTTTGAAGACAGTAGACTGAAGCACCATGATCAGCTTCATCAAGCTCTGAAGCAAAGACCATCAAAATCCTGCTTTAACAAATTTCATCTCTCAGTGTGGCTTTGTTGCCCACAGCAAGGCTGGGCTAGTATCAAACTTAAGAAAGTACAAATGAGATATGTATTTCCCTAACCTGATTTTCTCCACAATAGCCCTTTCTAGCATGTATAAATGTAAAACGAAAGGCACCATCTAATGCTGAACCTCATTTATTGTTCACAATAGGAGAGTCCACCAATATATATATATATATATATATATATATATATATAATAACTAGTTTAAACATACATGCATACATATATATATATATAATGACTAGCTTAAAAGCCGCCCTATCAGAAGAAATCAAAATTAATTGCTGCATTTAAGTATTGCATTAATAGCTAAGCTTAACTTTTAAAAGCTCAACGATAATAGTTCTGCCACCAGTTAATTTAAAGACCATTTGATGTATGTAGGTCCTTATTTTCCATACAAACATTTATTTTTATTTCATGGCTAACTTTTGCTGGATTTCAAAATTAATTTTGATTATTCCCAAATTTAGTTCCAAGTTAAAAAAAGTGTTATCATACAAAAGAATTGTCACAAAAAATCAAATAAAATAATTGCCAAAAACAATCATAGTAATGAAAAATTGAAAAATTGAGAAAATGTCAGGATTATAGGTCTAGATCTGGCCCAGAATGTTTTAATTTGCTCACAGAGTTGTCCTGATTCCAAAATGGTATGATATGTTGGGCCTACATGTACAATTTTATTTTGAAACACAGTAATCTGGGAAAAGTAATTTTTTCATTTGAAATTAGCTATTGAAAGTTAGAAAGTTGTGTCTCTTTAAGTTGAAAAGGTGTGACACAGTGACACATTGACATTTGAATTTATTATATATATATATATATATATATATATATATATATATATATATATATATATATATATGTATGTATTAGAGTGTGCAGCTTATATTTCTTATAATTTCATTTTTATGTCATAAAGAAACAATTTATACAAAGAATTAAATAGCAATGTTAATGTGATTAATGGCAAAATAAATTCAATAACAGGACTTAATAAGACATTAACTTACTGTCAATTCCTTGAATAATAAGATACTTATATTCAAGTTGTAGTCAGATGGAAGACACGTGCCAAGTACTTTCGTCAATTTCAAATTGTCATCTTCAGAGTGCTATTTTCTCTCTCTATATTTTATCATTTCACCACAAGCAAGGTGAGAGTGCCACTAGTATGCAAGGGGTTACAGAGGTGAAAGTGAGAGAAAAGACTGAGTATAGAAAGGATTGAAGAAAGGATAAAAGATGATCTGGGTTCAAGACAATAGTAATATGTAAGACAATAGTAAGATGGTAATTGATGTTGCATTTAAATTTTTTATGATCATAGTTTATCAGGGAACCAAGTAAATGGAAGGGAGTTCCACTGTGAGAAGTGCAAGAAAAGAAACTGTTGGAGTAGAAGTGCTGGTTACATTTATCTAATTCAACAGTAAAATGGTGGTACCTAGATGTCAACCTAGTAGCACACTTAAATTCACATAGTCTGGGCAACAGGGAAAAAAGTTTGTCAAAGCAGTAGCCATGAAAATATTTGTTGAAAAGAGAGAGGTAAGCCAAAGTGAGAAAGTTACTGAAATCAAGATGCTAAGTCAGGATCAATTACATTGCAGATTCTTCTTTGGATTTTGTCAAGAACCTCAAGATGAGTAGCAAGAGCACCTAACCAGATATTGTAGCAATATTCAGTGCATGGACAAATGGTTGATTTGTAAATGTGCAAGATAGACTCAGATAAGAAAAACCTTCTAGCACAACACAGTGACACAACTTTCCTTGCAGTAGATGCAGCTATTGATTTTATGTAGTTGTTCCACTTCAGGTCAGTTGAAAACATGAGGCCAAGAAGGCACAGTGATTTGCTCACCTGGAGTCAAGCATCAGCCATGCTGTTGGCAAGCAGTAAGTTTCTCTATGGTGGTTAAATGAGAGCAGTTTAGTTTCAGAGAGATTAAAATTTACAAGCCATTTCCTGTCTTAGTTAACCACTGATTGAAGGTCCTTTTCAAGAGCTGTGGCCAGGCTAACTTTGTAAGCTCTACCAGATTTGCTATTCAAGACAGGAGCAAATGGTAGTGTCATCTGCATAAATGCCTACTTAGGAACTGATGACATCAGGAAGATCATAATTAAGATCAGAAACAATGTAGGACCCAAAATAGGGCCTTGGAGGTCATCTGCATTCTTGTGAGAGCATCTGGAAGTGAGCCCACTCAGAACAACCTTCATTTCATGATTTGATAGGAAGGATTGGATTAAATCAAACAATTATTACCCTGTAATACCATAACCCTGAAGCTTATGTAGAACACCAGCATGCCAAACCTTGCCAAACCCTGCCAAATGCCTTTGAGATAACTATAGCCACAGCTCAAGCTTTGCCATTATTATCAAGAGCTTGATATATATATTCAGCGATGACCATAAGCACATCAGTCGTAGACTGGGCAAAACAGAATCCATATTGTTTGTCAGATAGTAAGTCATGAGAGATAAGATGCCTAACCACTTCAGCACAGATTTAAGCCTCAAATACTTTGCTGGAAAGTGGTAGGAGGCTAATAGGGTGATAGAGAATTCTTAAAAACACGGACTACAGAAGAGGACTTTCAACAAGCTGAAAAGCAGGAACCAGCAAGACAATAGTTATAGAGTTTGAAGAGAACTGGGGCCAGCTCGAGAGCACATTTCTTTAGGATGACAGATAGTATCCCATCACCTCCACTTGCCTTATGGGAATCTAATTTAAAAATGATGTCCAAGACCAGTGATGGGGTTACACACATATCACTCAGTATAGCCTCACTTCTATTTCCAGTAGGTGAAACCTAAATAGATAGGTTCTGGCTCTTTAGGTATTTTAATTTTGCTCTACTTAGTGTATTGAGTGAGCACTTTTACATTCAACTTAGGTATTCTGTTGGTGGTTTTTCTTTTGGTTAGACATTGTGATGCTGGTTGATTTTTTTAAGCAGTACAGATGTTTTTAGTCTTTTCATTTTTATTGAATTTTTTTCCCAAATATCAATTTGTCTAATAATTTTTTATTTACAAATTGTATTATCTGTTTTTTTTCACACCGCCAGAGTTATAGTTTAAAATAAAATTAAAAAGTGAACATTGAAGTCAACACTCAGAGGTGACAGACTTTCATGCTGTTTCAGGCCTGATGATTACGTTTAGCATGAAAAAGTCTGTTGCCTCTCAATGTTGACTTCAACGTTCACTTTTATATATATATATATATATATATATATATACACACACATCTGTATATAGACACTGACTACTGTTTTTTAGAGTCAAATATTTTATTAAAATTGTGGTGTTTGTCCCTCCTTTCATTAGTTCACATGACTGTTATATCCTGCCAATGTCTCATAAATAATACTATTCTGTTTTGATCATGTAAAAAAGGAAAAAACACTACTTGGTTTCAGTGAGAAAATGAAACGAAATGAAAAGAAATGGAAGGAAGAAAAAAAGAAAGAATGAAGTGAAGATCAATGTGTTTAATGTTTCTTGCCAATGGTCTATTCCATTTTGATTGAGTGGAAAAACAAAACACATATCAAAGATGCAACTTGGTTTCAGTGAGAAAATGAATGAAAGAAAGGAAAATAGAAGTGTTTAATGGCTGTTTCAGTGAAATGGGAAATGTTATCAATTTCAAATCTTTTCATTTGTTCTCACTTTTTAAAATAACAAAAAGCATTCCTCTTTATAATTGTTATTGCAATGTTTTGTTAAAGCGGTTAAGCTCAAATATTTAATGATTTAGTAGGAGAATTTCTGCAGATATTTTATTCTCACAGAACTCACCACAAGATTATTTAATCCTTAATTGAAGAATTAAGATACATCAGAAAATTAAAATAGGAAAACTGAAATTTTCACAGGTACTTCTAGTTAATATAATGATTCAAATAAATATATAAAATTGTGGGAACTTTATGAAAATATTTTGTTACAAGTACAATTCATGTAAAAGAAGTTGTGAAGTAAAAGAAGTGAAATTGATTTTTTTCTCTTTTATTTCTTTTGGAAGTAATCAAATAACATATACTCTGGTTGCTGTTGTAGTCAAAGATGCTTACTTTGTAAAGAGTTACTAGCTAATAGCCTGGGACTGAATTTTCATAGAAACTCAAGGAAAAAAACCTCTGTCAGGTTTTATTCAAGATATATAAGTTACTTTCAATACAATCTCTTTATTAGTTACATCAACTTGTGCCAGCAATAATAGGTAAAACTTTGGTTCTTTATCTACAGTCTTAAAAAGTGCTTTTCCTTACTCAGAAGAGATATGCATCAAAGACTCAACTGGATAAATTCAGTTCTGTCAAAGACGAGAAAATTGGAAAATGTTGCAATAAAATTTGCAAAGTAATATAATACCCTGAAGATAAAAATCTTAGCATTTTATACAATTTTGTTTGATTTTTTGTTCCTGTCATTTTTCTTACTTGATTGGTTTCCTTTATGGCCAATTTTTCCACCAGAAAGAGAGAGAGAGAGCCACAACAAATCACTTGGATTAGTCTTAAATCTAACCAAAGGCCTGCAGCCATTTTGCACCCAACAATCTGCAGCAGAGCAGTTTTGAATTACAGCCAATATCTGCTTGTAAAAGTAAATAATAAGAAATTTGAAGACTTAGTTCCAATTACTGGTTCAATGTACATATTAATTTTTTTAAAATTTGTTACATGCATTTGTGCAAATTTCGTTTTTAATGTCTTTTCATATGCAATTTCCACATATTCAAAGCAATGAATTTCCACTTTACACACACACACACACACACACACACACACACACACACACACACACACACACACACACACACATTTATATGTATGTATCTTTTCTTAATTTAATGAAGACAAAATTAATTTTGAGGACTTTGGAATACAAGATACTTTTGGTAGTAATATAACTTTCTGGAAGTTTCAGAAAAAGAACAAATATTCCCTTTGTAAAATATATGTCAGACATTCCAAATATGAATATTTGCATCTTTATTTTTCATCAAGAATTTACCTTTTTACAAACTTGAATAATTTCTATCTCCATGATTAACCAAAAATCCTTTTACACTTTTGCTAACTTTCTCCACTGTGTCATTATGACCTGTTTATTTTTGTCTCTTTTTTTTCCTATAAACAAACATCAAAGTCAGTTCCATTCAGAAGGATCTGAGCAGAATGGGATTAAATATTAAATTATTACAAAATTTAAACACAATTCAAATTTTTAAATTAAATTTTGATTACCTATAAGTATATTTTTATATTATCATCTTCTTTTGGTTACTGATATTTTTATACTATGAATTATAGAAAATAGTTGTATATGGTGTGCTTGCTATTATACCTGATTTGCATTGATACATATCAACAAACAACTGACAGAAGTTTTCATGTGTATGTGGGTGTAATACTTAGGTCAAATAAAAATTTGCATATTTAATTTCAAACTTAATAGTGTTTTTTTGATATTTGCATAAGATCCACAACACAATTCAGTCAGTGATAGTGATTTGGATTTGAATAAGTATAAAATTGTTTTTTTCATGGATAATTATATCCCAGATAAAGATATGCAACATATATAAGTATATATTCTAAAATCTGTAAAAAATATTAATAATGATAGTAGCTATAGACAAAATAATATATTGAACAATTTTGAATTAATGTTTTCAAGATAACATAATTATGGCATGTGTATCAAAGAGTGTGGCATATATTTTTGATATAGTTATGTATTGAAGTAAATGAAAAGAAAATGTGCACATGTGCACACACACACACATACATATATATATATATATATATATATATATATATATATATATATATATATATGTATATGAGAGAGAGAGAGAGAGAGAGAGAGAGAGAGTTGATGTGTTTATTTGTGCAAAATATAGCAAACAATTGAGTCTCTACAATGTTCCCAAGTGAAATGACTGCAAGCCACTGAGAAAAATGATTATTAAAAAAAGAAATTTTAGTTTTCCCTTTTTTTGCAATTAAAACTTATTAAAAGTTAAGTGGATCACTTTAACTTTCTCTGATTAAAGTCATTTAGATCATTTCCACTTTTTCTGATAAAAAAGTTAAATGGATCGCTTCTAATTTTTGATAAAAAAATTAAATGGATCACTTCTAATTTATCTGATAAAAAAGTTAAACAGATGACTTCTAATTTATCTGATAAAAAGGTTAAATCAATCACTTCTAATTTATCTGATAAAAAGGTTAAACAGATGACTTCTAATTTATCTGATAAAAAGGTTAAATCAATCACTTCTAATTTATCTGATAAAAAGGTTAAACAGATGACTTCTAATTTATCTGATAAAAAGGTTAAATCAATCACTTCTAATTTATCTGATAAAAAGGTTAAACAGATGACTTCTAATTTATCTGATAAAAAGGTTAAATCAATCACTTCTAATTTATCTGATAAAAAGGTTAAACAGATGACTTCTAATTTATCTGATAAAAAGGTTAAATGAATCACTTCTAATTTATCTGATAAAAAGGTTAAACAGATGACTTCTAATTTATCTGATAAAAAGGTTAAATGAATCACTTCTAATTTATCTGAAAAAAAGGTTAAACAGATGACTTCTAATTTATCTGATAAAAAGGTTAAATGAATCACTTCTAATTTATCTGAAAAAAAGGTTAAACAGATGACTTCTAATTTATCTGATAAAAAGGTTAAATGGATCACTTCTAATTTATCTGAAAAAAAAGGTTAAATGGATCACTTGCACTAAAAATGTTTCAATGATGAGAATGAACATAGAAATAGTAACAACATTTAGCATTTGCTTTAATTATTAATCAAATATTTATTATCTTTCCTTCTCTCTTTCACTGTCACTTCAGACTGTTCTAGTTCCACATGCCATGTCTAATGGATGTCAGTTATCAGTTATCTCCTGTTAATTCCCCTCTTCAAGTTCTCCACCACCTTAACCAGGTATTGAACTCACACTCTTTTTTGGGTCCTGTCACTGGATCTAACTAATGCCTTTATCCACTGTGCCATGTGTCTACCCCAGCGAATGAAATAAAGGGTTCAGTTTGACATTCCAGCCACCTGATGAAGGCCGGAGTGTACAACGGCTGAAACATTGTGATAAATATGGCAACAAAGATGAGGACAATATTCCAAACAATGTAAATGGTGTACATAATACCGCATCTCAGAAATATAGACAAACCATATATTGGTTACCAAATCTGTGATGAAAATTGTTGTATAGGATCATATATATTATATAGCAGTTCAGTACTTTTAGATTCTAATCTTACTTTTCAATTCTTTTTCTTGCTTTTCTTAACTACTATGTCTAATGGTTTTTTCCGTTTTCCTTTTAAATCTGACATTAACATAATATCTTCTGCATAATGTATATTGGTAAGGTTAAATCCAGACAGGTTCTCTAATTCTCTTAGAATCATTCAACTGTACAAATAAATCCATTAAGATAATACATCCTTGTCCCACACCACTTTCTATGTTGCTGTATTCACCTAATTTATTCTCTTCCCACATACAAAGCTGTTTGTTCCCAAGACAGATTGTGGATTATTAATATATCCATTTTAGAAAGTCATTTGCACCATAGTTTATCAAATGCATCTGTGTAATGGATAAAAGTCAAGTATAGTCATTTTTTTTATTCTCTCTTGTTTGTTCTGACAGAATTCTGACTATGAACATAACAGTTCTTGTTCTAGTATCTTACACAAAACCACATTGTTCTTTTTATTTTTGATTTGATTCTACTCTAACCTTTCTTCATTAGAACCTGAATAATCTGTTTTATCATGTGCCTCATCAAGGTGATTGTTATAATAATCTTGCATTCATTCACACTTTGTTTCTTTGTCAACATTCTGAAAATGGATTGATTATGGATCTTCAGGTATTCATCACTATTATATATTTGATTTATCACTTTAGCAACGTTGTCAATCTACAAATCATTTTAGGCGTTAAACATCTCCATAACAACCTAAGCTGATCCTGCTGTTTTACCCCTCTTCAGCTATCCTAATTTCATATTTTAGAATTCTGGGTCCTTCCATGCTTTTACATATTATAGGCTTATCTCTTTTCTTCTCACTGAAGAACATGCTGGCTTTCAACCCATGTGTAGAAATGCATTCATATTCCACAAAGGGAATCAATTTCAGAATAAAACTATATGGTGCATATGATTTTCTTTTTCCTAGACAAGTGAAAAGTTTTCTTTCTTTAAAATGTACAAACTCAGTTGCAAAATCAACTGTTCTAAAATTTATTTAGTTAAGTTGGAATACGAATGAAAAGTCCACATCAAATTTATATCTGAATTTATTGAATTCATTTGTATAAAAAAAATTAAATTCATTTCTCATTGTGATGTTTCATACTGGCTAAAAGTATATCTTGAGGCAATTTGCCAGGAAGGAAAAATGTTCCAACCCTTAGGAATTTGTTTAAGATGCTTTGCCAAAATAAATATACATATTTATTCTAATATCTGTTTATATTTAAACTAATTGTTAATGTTTTTGTGAATTAATTTCCATGTAGCTATTATTAATACATTTTGGGAAGGAAATTTTTTTATCATAACATTTACTTAGCAGGAGATTAAAGAATTAAATTTGAAAATAATGTTTTTGTTAACATTTCTTGAACATTTGAGAATATAAGCTATACTTCTTTTAAATTCTTTCTATTTTGATTTTTTTTATCTGTTCTGGAATTATTTTGAGAAAAGTAAGAGAAAAATTAAAATGGTGCCTTGTTTCTTATGCCAAAAAATGTCTTTTTCAATAAGAAAGAATCAAATGTCAAATTATAATTAACTATTTAGAGAAATTAATTTAACTAGAGGTTAATAATGTTTAAAGATATAGAAATTAACTACACACACACATATATATATATAAAAAAACAAGTTTGATTAAATTCAACAGACAAGTTCTGTTTAATTTTTTATTGTAGTTTATTGTTTAAAATAGTCTACAGTGATAAACAGCTCATATTAAATAAACTGTCTTTCATTACAGGAGACAGTATCTTGAAATGTGTATGAAATATTTAATAAGCATAAAAAAAATCAGTATAATATTGATGCATTCATTTTGGTGCTGTTTCACTGCCCTTAACTGTTATGCATGGTGTCACCATGGACTATTTAAAACTTTCAGATTATAAAGAATACCAGGATGTAGTCAATGTCACCTAGAACATTTACAATAACAAATCCAGTTGATCATTTCTGACTTCACTGAAACTGGGAGTTTATGTGAGTTGGGGTTGGCATACATTTTCTTCAGTTCGGTTAATTCATTCATATGACATTTTTACGGCTGGTCTGACTTCATTGAGATTTGTCATCCCAACTAATTTTGTACTGGGAGTTTGTGTGAGTTGGGGATGGCTTTCCTTCTCTTCACTTCAGTTAATCCATTTGCATGACAGTTTCATGGCTGGTTCAACTTCCTCAAGATTCAATTCCGCAACTGATGCGACACGTTCCTTTCATGCACAATTTCAAATCACAAGTCATCTGACTTCATGTGCATAGTTATTTTTAGCATGCACACAACATGGTTGCTGAGACTACGGGCTTTTGCACGACTACTTTTAGCTTGTCACAGAGAGAGAGAGAGAGAGAGAGAGAGAGAATAATTGCCATGGACAGAGAGAGAGAGAGAGGGTAATAGTCACAGACAGAGAGAGAAAGTTCACTATAGCAACTTAGCCTCTCTAGAGTTTGAATTTTAATGAGTTTTATTTGAGGGTTGTCAGTGTAAGGTCATCACAGTATGTATGTGTGTATGTGCATGTACAATATATGTGCAGAGACATAGAAATACTTAGGTTTGGTGTACAAGCATTGGGAGTGATGGACTCCAGTCCTTTGATAAGATATTCATCTAGGAGATAGAAAATTAATATAACATCCACCTCAGTGCTAATCCAGATATCTTGCATGTGCTTGTTTCTGGGATTCTTAACATTGTTGGCATGAGTTATTGCAGTATTGTGCAAGTTAAACACAATTATAATCTCAGCACAAGCATTACTGACATCTTAAAACCTATAATTACTCTAGTTTCTGAAGTCCAGTGGTGATGTTGAAGTAGCAACGTATACAGATTTGAAGGCTTGGAGTATGTAACTGCTGACTTACATACTGGCGGCTATTGGTAGATATAAAATTTGCCTACCTATAAAGGTAGCACTCAATTACTCCAAAGATGACTGAGCAACCCTGTTTATGGATAGCACTGTTTACCAGATATCTGGAGAGGTCTTGAAATTGTGACTTAAACATTGCTTGTCTCACCAGTCTGACCAGTTTAGCATGAGTGGCACCTGTCAAATTAAGTGCTTGAAATCAAACAATGAAAATTGAATCAAAATTTAAACTTGTTGCACCTTTTTGGGCTAACATGAAGTGGGAAGATTAAATTGAATCCATTCCTAGATCTGCTGCTAAGAAAGTTAGTTCACTGTGTCACATTTTTCTCTCCAGAATCCATGTTACATATTTGTAAGTCTACCATAAGTCTTTGAATATTGCTGCCATATATGGCCCAGTGGTCCTGCTATATATATTGAGATTCTTGCTAAAATCGAAAGAATCAGCAATATTATTGGTCCTGACCTAGTATCTCAGCTTTAGTCACTTTCCCAACATCATAACATAGCATGCCTTGCTGTTTCTATAAATACTTTTATGGTAATTGTTCAGAAACTCTTTGCTATGGTACCTAGACTTTATAAATGTAACTACAGTACTAGATTGGTGGCAAGGTCTCATCAATTAATAGATGAACTGGCAATATATAACTGTAAGTTCTATGCTAACAATTTCTTTTCTCATACTTCTCACTCATGGAACTCTCTTCCAGCTATACTTTCCAGCCAACTTTGATCTTCAAAGTTTCAAATGTAATGTCAATTGTTATCTAATGTTTCTTGATTACTCTTCTTCTATTTTTCTTGATCCTTAATAAAGTCTCTCTTTTTTTCTTATTCTTTCACACAGTAACCCTTTGTGTCATAATGGCTTTGTTGCTTTGCTTGGGGTGAAATGATTAAAAATAATTTTCTTGCTGGAACATATGAATGGCCACTGAGGGATCAATTAGCTAATCTCTTACCCAAAGAACAGCAATCGTTGCAAGAGAATGCAGCATAGTGTCATGTCTCAGATAGAGCAGTGTAGTGCTGCTCTATCTGAGACATGATTCTCTGTTGATGATAAAATTAAAGAGCAAGGTGGTGGCTGCAAATTCTTCTGCAAAAGATCAGAAAGCAAATAAATGAAGAAAGACTGGTGTAGGGTTTTCTCTATGAATGAACATAGTGTGTTTCTTGAACAAGCTACCACAGAGTATAAGCAATAAGTTTTATTGTAAGATAGTGCTGCCTGCCACAAACAGAAATTATCTGAGCATGAAAGATGAACTGAAATGTAAGTATATTAATAATATTTTCCTCTCACTGGAGATGATTTCAAATTATAATTTTTCCTAATTACAGAATTATTGAACCAGTTTGCATACCATGCATATAGCCGCACGCACGCACGCACGCACGCACGCAAAATGTTTTATTTTTAACCATTTCACCCCCCAAAATGCAGGAATGATATTAGTATGCTGGGAGTGAAAGTGAAAGAGAAGACTGAAAATAGGGAGCATTGAGGAAAGGAAAAGAAGATTGATGGGATTCAAGAAGACAGAAGATGGTGATTGCATTGCATGTAAATATCTGAAGATTGTAGCTAATTAACCCATAGTGGGGGAAGAAAAGGTGAATTCATACCTCTCTAAACAGTATTTGTGCATAAGTGAATATAAAGATCCTGACTGGAATTAGAACTCAGCTCTCTGATTTTCAGTTCCAAGCTGTTATTTATTCTACCTACACACATCCAAACTTACAGCACCTGATATTCCCAAGCAGTCACCCATATAGGTGCTGACCAGGCTCAATGTTGCTTAACTTCAAGGATTGTACAAGAACTGGTGTTTCAACATGATATTTAATAGGGTATTTTCAATTAATACTTTAGATATTATGTTTGTTAAACTTTCTAACAATAATATTTCAGAATGAATAGTAATTTGAAACTACAGACAACACAACAGATTATTCACAATTTTATTTTAAATATTACTTGTTATGTGCATCATAACAAATGCAGTTGTTGAATAAAAGAAAACTGGGTAGAGAAAATTGTGGAGAGCCATGATCGACCACATTTTGAAGGGACATGGCACCTAGAAGAAGAAGAGCAGACAAATAAGACCAAATAAATTTAACAAATAAACATTTGACTATGCATTATATGTTTAATTAAGGCAAAGTAGTAAAAGAAGGTAAGAAAGGACTAAGCGTTAATTGTACTAAGACAGAATGTATGGTTGTCAGTAAAAGGAACAGCCCAACATGCTAACTATGAATTGAAGAAGTCATGCAAGTATGAAAATTGAAATGTCTGGGAAGTGTTTTGACAGAGGACGGAAAATGCAACACTGAAATCTGAAGGCACATTGGGATATTGAAAGATGCATTCCAAATGCTAAGCAATTATTAAGAAACAGAAAACAGGGTCAGTTCAGTTATGTGCCATGCATGATACACATTTAGGTGATACATGACTGACGAGGCAGATTTTTTTCCAGAGTAGGTTGCCATTTCTTTCTGTGGTAGACCAGTTGCCATCCAAGGCTATAGAACCCAAACTGTCCTGCTATTTACCCATAGTTGGAGAGAGAAGAAGAGGATCCATACCTTTCCCAAGGGTATTAGCATGTAAGTGAATGTAATGGACTGAATGATAGACAATGTCCTCACAGATGAAAAAAAGACTTGAGGCAACATAAATGTGATTCTGCAGAAGCATGGTGAGAATACCATGGACTAAACAAGTGACTAACAAGAAACATTTACAGAAAATAGAAACAAAAAGAACATTTATACTTAACATGAAAAAGAGTTGAAATTTCTAGGGTACATAATGAGGAGAGAGGGCATTTGACACTCATGAGGCATATGGACACAATAGGACAGAGGAAATTAGTGCATAACCTGTCCAATGAGCATATGTAAATGGTTGGTATAGTAGGGATTAAGAGAGATAGCAAAAAGACAAAACCTGCTAAGAACTACAAAGGATGGGAAGTTGTGGAGAGTCATGATCGTCCACGTCCTGAAGTGACACGGTACATAGAAGAAGAATAAAATCTACATGAAGATATTCATTCTTTTAACAATTGTAAAGCAATCTCATAATTTGTATCAGTTATTCGAAAATGTTAAATTATTTTATAATTGCATAAATAAGCTAACAAGATGAACATTACTAAGAGCTACAAAGGACAGAAAATTGTGGAGAGGCATGACTGCCCATGCCATGGAGTGATATGGCACATAGAAGAAGAATGCAATGCTATATAAGTTGATACTGTGAAGATATAATTTGGTACTTGGAAAATAAGTCCAGTGAAAATGCTTCAGGCAGTAAGATGCATTGTTTTCTTCAAAGAAATAAACCAATTTTGGTCTGAAGAAATAAACCAATTCATTTATTTACATTTCATCCAAGCAATCCAACAAATGTCAAGCAAGCTGTTTGGGCATCTTCATCTCTTGAGAAAGTTTGTTCTGGCTGCAGGCTGATTTAGCTACAAGGGAATTAAATGCATCAAAGTGTTGTCTTCTGTTGCATGCACCAGGTCACCACATAAACACTGGCAATATCTATCACTGACAGTTAGTCTTCTCAACAGGATTCTGATGGAGGACTGCTATGGCAATGATAGGAGTGATGTAGATAGACAAATTGACAGAGATACAATTAGAGAAGAATTTTACCGTGTGTCCATTTAGGTTCCAGGATATATAAATTGACCCATTTCCTATCTCCCCACACCTTTTATCAGGGCACTCTCTTTATTTCTGTTTTCTCCATTTTTCCGTTTTTTTCCTAAACTAATTTCTTCTTTACTCTGTGATTTTTTCACCATATTTTTTTTACAAATGTCCCTTCAGTCTTCATATCTTTGTTATTTTATGTCTTTTTTTACTGAATACTTACATTTTCTGGAATTAGCCACTTTTTATTCACCTTCACTTCTTCCTATACTTTCATACCATTACTTATATTGCTTCTTTGTTTTTAATACTTCCTTTTTATATCATTTTCACCATTACTATGGTCTAGAACTGGAATGAGAGTAATGACAACACATACTCTGAATCCATCATAAAAATGGTTTCAGAATGTGGAATTAATAAATTCTAAACACCTCAATGTATGGATCAAGTATAACAAATATAGCATAGGAGAAAAGGAAATTGAACACTGAACAACTTGTGCCCAGGGTAATTTTGTTTGACAACCTAAGATGCTACAAAGCCAAAATATTAACTTGAAAGATTGAGTCCTGTTCTGAAATAGCCTCATCAGATCTAGACTCTCATATGCATATCATGGCACACAATTTTTAAATTATCATGTGTATACAACTGTTTTCTCAGATCAATGATTAAAAATGGCTTCAAGGGAATGAATCCTTTAAGTCTTAAAGAAGACAATCCTTCATTAGAACTTGTAGACTGGAACTACATAATCACAAAGATCATTGTCAAACAACCTTGCTTGAACACTTCCAGCAGCAACAATAACAAAATTGGGTAGCAAATAATACACTGAAAACTGTTAATTTTCCACTCTACCATCAATATTAGAAATAATAGTAATGGCTATTTTCTTTAGAAGTTCAATTTCCTGAAAAATCATTTCAGAAACGGACTTTATAAATGTTAACCAGCATATCAATGAATATCAAATGTTTCCTGTATGGAAATGGCTAATTTCACTATTACACTTTGCTGTTTTTTCTCTCTTTCCAAAAATAGTTAGCTTTTTTCTAAATTTTCTCTTCTGATTTTAAATTTTTTTTCAAATCTTCATTCTTTAAGTTGAGCAAGTTCTGATACTTTTTGACCATACCATTTTTAGTAATGAAGAATGCAGCTCTGGTTTAAATGTTTTATTTTATTTGTCATGGTAACAAAATCATGAAATCAGTTCTTAAGTAACCAGGTGGAATTTTAATAAATCTATTTCATCATATAACAATAATTAAAAGTTCCTGTTGTTGAGTACTTTCGCTATTACTGTGATGTCATCTCCTACCACTACTGATATGAATGTCTTATTCTAGAGCAGACACAGATCTAATCAAACAGGAGTGAAAGACACAGACCATTTAGTAGATACATTGTATACATGAGAAGTTATGCTTCAGATAACCAAAAGTCCTTTAATACTTAGTGTGACCAGAGAACAAAGATAATGTAAATATTATAACAATCAACCAGATAGGATTACTGTGATATGAAACAGATAACAAAGAAAACATTAGAGATAAACTTTTTTTTACTTTTAGAAATCATACAATTGCTTGACAAAAAGTTTTCATTTGTTTGCTAGTACACAAATATATTGGGTAGTTTGTTCTTTGCTTTTATTCCTTCTGTATTTTGTAAGAAAGCGCTAAAGACTAATACTAATTGGGATTTTTTATCTTTAGGGCTTTATTATATGAAAATGGTTTTTCACTCTAGATTAACTAACAAAAGACGATAATTCTGTTGGGCTAAAGTTTTTTACTATCATTCAGATTTAGTTTTCAGGTGTCTGATTGAAAGGTGGGAGATTATTCTTTTCCTAATGTTCACTGAATACAATGCCCAAGAGCCACAAGGTAGAGGGTTATTGAAGGAGGTGTGTGATATGAATGTAAGAGAAAGAAGTAGAAAACATAGATTATGAGGATATGGCGGAGAGATAACAATTAGCCCAAGACCTGAAGAGGTTAAGACTAGTATTCTGGCAAGCATTCACATGGGTGTCTATCCCACAAAATAGTAATTCTTGAGAAGAAGCTTTCTGAGTGGAACACTCTTCTTCACAAGGGGATACATAGAAAGTGATGGGGATTCAACCCTGTGGCCATAGCAAGGTAGGTTTCAACTGTAAAGGTCTGATAATAATTAAACCCATCTGTACATTTGCTATGGAAATAGTGAACAAGCAGATAGACTTGCTATGTTGTATTTGTGGGGAAAGGAGCTGTAGGCTAGAAAATAGAAGTTGTGTGTTAAGGCTGGAAAGTGAGGATTGGGTAGCTCCAGATCAGATATGGCAGTAATACTTCATTTTTGGTTTGATCCAACTCTTGTAAAGATAAAGCATGGCAGAAGAAGTCAGGCACTTTCAGGGGTGGTACAAGGATCTAACCATTTTTCCAGTATTTTTAATAATGGATGGTATATATGGGTTCCACTTGAGTCCCAATAGATGTTCAAAGAAAGGAACCATATTGAAAATGCAATTGTTCATCATGACTGGGGAAAATCCAGGCTCTCATTCATGATAATGAAATATTACAAGCTTTGTTTTGGAGGTGTTGAAAGTTACAAGCCAGTCTTTTCCCCATTGGATCTAGAATTGGAGAACTGTCATCTCTTGAGTAAAATTATCAGAGAATTTATGAAAATTTATTCAAGTAGAAATATCAAATGAATGAAAAGTTCTTATGAAAAGCAAAGGCATCATGTGAAAAAGAACTGTAAAAGCAATTGAGATTAAAGAAGAATTAAAATAGATTTTACAAATAGTAAATAGATATAATTCATGGTAGATGTTTTAAGTAGCATACTGTGTCAACAGTAGCCTGCATGTCAGATACAGAAAGAAATTTGCAGGAACTCTTAGAAAAGGCATCAAATAAAAGCAGGAAGAAAGGACAGACCATTAATTATAAGACAGAATGTATGGTTGTTAGTAAAAGGGAAGACCCAAGATGGGACCTATACAATGGAGATGTCAAAATGAAGCAAGTATAGAAATTTGGGATGTGTTATAACTGAGGACAGAAAATAGGACACCATAATCCATAGGTATTTGGGATAGTGAAATATGCCTTTCAAACAAAGTATTAAGAAACAAGGAAAATTCTGAGAAACAAAGAAAAAAGTATTGAACTGCCATGTAATGTCAATTCCCCTGTATATCTGTGAATACTGAAGAGTTTCCTTACAGATTAAGATGAGGTTTGTGATAACACAGATGTGGTTCTACAGAAGAATACTGAGAATTCCATGGATGGAGCATGTGAGCAACAAGGAAGTGTTAAGAAAAATGAAAATGAAAAGGACACTTAGAAGCAGAAAGAGAGAGTTGAAATTTCTGGGATTCATAATGAGGAGAGAAGGTTTGAAAAGTTTGACATTCACGGGATATATTGAAGGCAAGTGGGGCAGAGGAAAACAATGCCTAACCAACCTTTGTGTAAATGGATAGCAGAGTAGGAGCTACAAAGGATTTGAAGTTGTGGAGAGCCATGGTCATCCACATCCTGAAGGGATATGGAACATAAATGAGAAGACTGTGTCAGCCATTTTGTTAGAAGAGCTATGCACAATGAGTGCTAAAATGCAGTAAAATAAATTTAACTTTTGTCCTGTTTAACCATAGTCACTCATTCCAGTTAGATGTCTTTAAAGGACTTTGGATAATTTCCTGTATTTGCACAAGTTATGGTATTTTTATACTATATTGGTTGAATGAATATTTTGCAATTGCTAATGCTGAGGGTGTTACTTCCTTGATACTGCTTTTATACTGTGTTATATAATGTTTCTGTATAAGTTGCTTGCTTATCTTCTAATCACTAAATATAACTTGTCTATGGCCAAATTCAATAGATCAAAAGTTTGGTTTATTTCAGAGCTCTATGCCAGAGAAAATATTATGCTTTGAACTCTTTTGAGAAGAGAGTCAGCAGCGATAAACAAGGACTTTTAGAAATGAATATTTTGACCAATTATGTTAATAGCTCGTATCAGATATTATCATAAAGGAAACGGGACTGTAGATATAAAAAAAGAACATGTAAGATGAGGTAAAAGCAAGGACCTTAAATGATGATGAGTAACATTCATGTGTCAGTTTTTCCACTCCTGACTGCTTTTTGCATTTTATGAGGTACCAGGCAATAAAAATATTATTTATAATGTGGATATCTTATATGGAGACTTTTTTGCTGGGGGTCTTTTGAAGGTGGAGAAATTGTTGTATCTTTATCTTTAGTTACCAGTGACATTAAGGTTATTGAGAGCAATTTCATCAATCAATGTTTCTAACAATTTTGATTAGCCATGCATGTGTAGATCTATCTATCTATCCTGGTTTTTCCACATCTACAAACATTTATACATAATACACTCATGAGTAAATATTCCTGTATTCATGTTTTCATTTCAACAAAAGCTTAAAAACTTAGTCACAAGCTGAGCAAATCAGTAAAAGAAAAGAAAACAGAGAACTTCCAAGACAAACAAATTTTCAAAAAATCACTAAGTTCAAGATATGAAAAATATACATGTACTTATAGTTCACGAATTAAAGAATCTTTCAGAAAGGCTTTTTTTCCAAGCTAAAAAATTTGACAAAGGAATTATAAAAAAATAATAAAGAATTACTTATCATGTGGAAAAAGCATCATAACTCAGGTCTTAAATCTGTTCAAAAAGTGAAAAAATTGTTATTGATAATCTCATTATTTTTTTAAAGACCATAAAAAATTGATAATTTTTTCCTCACTTTGAAAAATAATGTATACTTTATTAGGCTATTATTTTGTTTAAATTCAATTCATTTTGATTATTGATATTTAAAAAATATTTACTTTGTACACTGAATCTTGACATTAAACATGACCATTCTGAAAATATTGTGATGATGAAATTGATATATTGGTTAAAGTTACATCTGAATTCACAATATCATTTCATAAATTATTCAGACTAATGCCCTCATCTCTGTACTTTTTAACTATTTGGCTAGTGACTTATTCAGTCATTTTCAGGTTTATGTTACATCTTGTCATTTTTTTGTCTTTTCCAATTATTTCTTCTCCCATTTCACAACTGGAATAATTCACAAGTCCGAATGTCAAGAAATTCATACTGGTGTTACAATTTGGTTCATTTATAAGAAAATGATTATATAAATATTAAAAGAACAGCATGGACACTCATTTTTGCAAAGTATTTGTTATGGTAATTTACCCATGCATGCATGGACTCTCCCAGCTATAAATAGGAGCAGGTACTGCCTTTTGGAGAAGGAAGTTTCCAGCAGTCTGCTCTGACTGCCGGACCAAAAATTCTTGCTGTAACACTCTTGTTTGTATATGTTTGTATTACTCTTTCTCTTAATATATTTGTCTAACTCATTTCCTCGCTTGTGTCTTTATTTCTGACTCTGACAAGGCCCCAACAGTATAGAAAAAAAAACATCAGTTCTTTTTTATCAACTTCTGATATGGAATATCCTATTCACCATTATTCCTGTTTGTACATCCTACTTGTAAGATGAGAATATAAAAGTGCTATTGAAAAGTTGTTGACATTGCTACTGAATTCTTTCAGCAAATACTTCAAAATTTTCTATATAGATATTCCCAAGTACTGACAACAGTGGTGATCCCATTGAAAAAGATTCTTTTATATATCAGATTTTAATTAAAAATATGTTTTCTACATAGAATGTAACATTGCCAATAGGTTCTTTATGTGAGTGCAGAGAGATTTCCTTAAAGATAGATATATTTTCAATGTATTTCATACTACCAAGATTAACAGATACAACATATATGGAAACACATTGACTGAAATTTTGCAATGAAAGCATAAAAAATAAGCATATGTCTCAAATAAGAACTTTCTTTCAGAACTCCAGAGAAAATAATGCTAACTGGCTATTGGTAACCATGAAAAATAATGTGCATATATTTCTGTTTTTACTTTTAATCACACAACACCATCAAAATAAAAATAGCAAAGAAGATACTAGTGAATGCTTATTTATATAACCATGAAAATAGTCAATTTAGGACATTTTTATTATTTGATAATCTTGACAGAATTAAATTAGTACTTAATATTTGTTCCACACTTTTTATTAAATCACAGAAGGCTACACCTTGTTTCTTAGTTTAATATCAATAAAAAAATCAGATGCAAAAATAAAGGAAATATCTTCTTTGCATATACTCAGTTATATTTATCTCCCAACTACTTTGATACAAGGTGTGATAGTTTTCTTCCTTGAATGGTCCTGTTAAAGCAAGATTTACTTGCCTGGTCAGTTGCCTACTGTCACCTTCTGAGTACTGCTCTTGTGAAACTATGTACTTTGTGACATGACAGTGCCATTACTGGAAAAACTCTTGGAATTTGTTTTTCAGAATACCTGTCAAATGTTGTTGAATGTCAGCACATTTTTGTCATTTGAGAGCATTTTTCAATTTTTCAAAATAGCCAAATATTATAGGTGGATCAGTCTCAGGGAATAAGGTGAATGGTCCATTTTTTAATAGATTTCTTAGCCACAAATTTACAAACTCCTAAAACATCATGCACAGGTGTATAGTCATGTTGAAGAATCCACTCATCAGGCCGCAGTTCTAGTCTTTACCTTTGAACAGATTCTTGTAACTCTTTCCTCATTTCCAAATGAGTATTTATGTCTGTTTTTGTTTTGGCTTACTCACTTCTTTTGTCACTATGCACATCTTCTCATCCTTCCTTGAACTGCCTGTGCTATATAAAAAACACTTGCTTCATTCATAACATTGTTCACCATACAACCTTTTTACTAGCACTTCTGCCAATCTTCACAAAAATATTGATTCATTCTACACATTTCTGTCAACAGTATAACATGAACACATAAAACCTCCTATGCTGTTTTTCAATGAATGACTAATGTGATTTATGTGTCAAAAAACTGGAAGTTGGAACATATTTGAACATGCCCAAGTACAAGTATTTCACTGACATATTTCTCTAGTGACATGCTGCAGTAATTTTCTGGAAATTAAATTGTCACACTTCTTATATAAAAGTAATAATTGGTAGCCCCATATCTCAATATCTCAAAGTTGATATTTGTTTGTGTACATGTGTTTCTAAAAAACATCCAGAGCAACCAGGCTTTTGATTATGAAATTTTACAGGAAAATAACAGAGGAAAATGAATTAATACATAGATGGAAAGATCAAGTGAAATATTGGACTGCCTATTTTTCACAATATGGAAAGTCTATTTAATAAAATAAATGTAACTTGTAAAGGTTATCTTGAAGTGATAACAACAAAAGTCTTCTCAGGTTAATCAATCTTGTCAAATTAAAGATAAACACTAAGTTCATTCAAACTCATTGAACTTTTAAACTTAATTTGTACCCAATGTAATAAAGTGTTTTCAGCAAGTACTTGGATGCACTTGTGAAGTCTAAAAGACCAGAGATAGTAAATTATTATTTAACTAGCTCCTTGGAAAGAAGAAAAAGTGAGAAAAATAAACAAAAGTATAACACTGTCTCATAATTGAAAAAGGTAATTAGAGAGGTTAGAGTTCATTTACTGTTCTGTCTAAGAATGTCTAAAACATGATGTGCTGATTTCTGACTGCAGAACAGGTTCAGACAATTTCCTAGAAGTGAACAAAATGGATGACTCAGATTACTTTGTAGTTTCTGGTTTTGTCAGTGAAATAAAGTATTGACAATAAGATCAAAAAATAACTTTACTGACAATTAAAAATGCATTTCTGTCATGATAAAAAAGTTTCTCATAATGCTATTAAACACTAAATATGCTTTTCAGCTTTAACCTCTTGCAGTGATTCCTTTCAAAAGTAATATATTTTCAAGTAGGCAAAAACAGATACAAATGCTGATTCTGCTATTTTTTACAAAATACACTGATAAAATTGTTATTTTCTCTACAATTACAAATTTGTTATACACTGATAAAATTCTGTTAATGTTTTAAGAAAGCTGAGTGACCTAAATTAATATCTTCTTTATTTCTGAATGTTATGTGGTACTAAGAAAATATTTTTAATAATTGAAACAAATGATAATCATAAGGTGCTAATTCTTGTGAGGTTTCCTGCTTAATGTTTAATTTTTCCTGGATTTGTTTTGCTTTTGCCTTACAGTATCAAGTTGAAATGCAACAGTCTTTCTGTTCACTAAAGCTGCACATTTCTAGTGGAATGCACAAGTTATTAACAAAAAGCAAAAACATATTTGGTTTCTCAAGGATCCGGTAATTGAATGTACAGAACTTGTCATGTTCCAGCAGATACATGACAGTTTCTGTGGCAGCAGTCCTCGTTTTGAAGTTGAAATTACTTGGACTGATGCCATTTTGTTAAATCTCTGCTTCTTTCATAAGGATTTGCTTCAAAATATGTCTTCAACATCCCATTATCCAAAATCATTGGCCTCCCCAATCAAGCCTAATAAAAAAGATTGCTAAAAGATTTGCAACTTTTTAAAATCTCACTGCAATTTATACATATTCATTGGCTATACAGCACAAATATTTTCTATTATCTGTGATGTATTACTGTCTTTAGGAAATACATGCAATATTCATTGGCAAGGTGACATTCATTAAAATTTTTGTCTTCCAAAAATGGCTTAATTTTATCATAAGCAGTAAATGATGCACTGTCTGATTGAATAAATATTTACAGAATGAATAATGGCTGACAATGCATCATCTAATAAAAGTACAAGGTAATCTAAGACTAATTTCTGTCTGAATTTCTGTGATGAGTATTTATCATTATTTATATTTGGACTAATGTCAACCTTGTACCAATATATTTTTAACATGTATAAAAAAGGAAAAGTTTTTAAGAGCATGTATCTTTTCATTTAACTTGTAACATAATGTATTCTTTTTAAGGGTGTTTTAAAGAAATATATTGCCCATAATCTTATTTATGTTATTTACAGTTAGACTAATATCCTCATCTTTGTTGTTATTAACACAATGTTTTTGTCATTGTGCCCTCTATCCTTCTTCAAATTTTTGTCAGTCTGGGTAACTTTCAGGGAATTTAATCAACATAAGTAATTGTTCTTGTTTTCTGTCCATGTTTAAAGATATCATGCTGTGGCTTCCCTTTGTCTTTTCTACAAGTACTTTCATGACAACTGCTCCAACGAGCTACTTTCACTGGTTCCCAAACTGCATGAATTTAAGCATGCTACTATGTTGGCATCTCAGTCCCACCCTTTCACTGCCGAAACAACTAAATGTAGCCATTTCTTCTACTCCAACAGCTTATCTTGCAGCTCCCATCAGTGGAACTCGCTTCTTATAACTTGCTTCCCTGATAGCTATAATCTTCAAATGTAATGTCAATTGACATCTTCTGATGCCTTGACCTTGATCCCTGTCCTTCTCTTTATCCTTTTCCCAAATACTCCTCTTTACTCTTACACACACTCTCTGTAACCTGTTGTGCACTAGTGGCACTCCTGCCTTGCTTGGGGTGATTTGCATTCTTTAATGCCCTGTTCTGTTATTGCTAGTCATGTTACTAGAGTTACTATGAGTCTGCACTACCCAGCTCAGGAGACAGTAGCCTATAGGATTAAATCATTGAGTGGTGAATTTGGTGGTATAATAATTCTGAGTTCGATCCCAAGGCTGGGTAGTACAGACTTGGTATCAGTTAAATCAGGGTAAGCAATAACTGAGCAGCATTACAACAGAGAACAGATTAGATATTATAAAAAAATATAGGTTGATAAAACCTACAGTTAGAAGATGGATCCATTTACCTGATAATAATGGGCAAGACCCAAAAGCTGAGAGGCCCTGAAGACCACGAACAGAAGAGATGCATTTTTAGCTTACTCCAAGAACAGGTGATACTTGCCACAAGCAAACCCAAATAATGCATAGACAAACAGTGATTGGAAGAAGAATATGAGCAGCATCAGATAAGTGTTTGAATTCATTTCAAACAAATGCATGTATTTAGATTTCATCTCTGATGCCATGACTTTAACTGCTAAAGGAATATGTTTTTAGCAATTCTATATTCTCATTCTCATTGTATAATGTATTTCTTATATAAAATATATTTTTTAAACTGTTCAGTTGTCTTGTCTTTGTTCATCAGCCACGACTCAATTTGGGGAATCACTAAATTTCCCATAATATCATTTGGTATGGACAGCATAATGAGAACAAACTACCCCCCCAGATTAAATGAAGGGTTCAGTTTAAAATTCAGACTCCTGAAGAAGGTCAGAGGGTAGCATGGCTGAAATGTTGTGATAACAACAAAGATGAGGACATCAGACCAAATGTAAATAATTTAAATCCAATGTAGAAATATATTCCATATTTTTTTAATGAGCAAATGAAAAATGGTTTTCCAAAGGTGTAACAATATGACTTGTTCCTGTAATATTGTGACTTTTAAAAATTTTTTATTAAATTACAGAAGACTACACTTTGTTTTTTAGTTTAATTCAGGTACTAAACTAAAGAAAATATCTTTATAGTGCATACTCAGTTATATTTATCCTTTACCCCAGCCAGATACTTCTATCAATGTCAATGACTTTGAAACACTTTCATTCCCGGAATGGCCGTGTTAAAGCAAAGTTTGGCTACTGTCACCAGAGTACTCCTCTTGGTAAATGTACTTTGTAACATGATGGTGCCATTGCTGGAAAAATTCTTGGAATTGTTTTTCAGAATACCTTATAAAGCTATATTTGTAGTCATTTGAAAAAGAGAAATATTTGTAAGACATAGTTTTATTGAGCAAAAAAACATTTGGAGAATAAAATTGCAGAGTTCAGAGAAGAAAGATTAAATATTTCCTGTAAATTTAACAGCTGTTCAATAAGCAGGAAAACTGAAAATGTCACTGATTTCATAGATGCAATTATATTTCATTCTCCTAGTCTGATACTCAAAAGAGAAATTTAATGTCAAAGAAGAAAAATAAACCTAAATGTGAAAGAGTAAGGTCATATGACTTTTATGAAAAAAAGAATAAAATTACTTTTTTTCACAATAAAATCTAAAATTATTTTCCTTTTTAAAAAGTGAAAGGATAGGTTCATTCTGTTTCCAATACAGATAGATGCTTTTCAGTTTTCAAGAAAAAATACAAACCACAGAGAGCTGTTAAATATCAAACTGACTTTAGCATGAAATGTTACAAAAATAATGAACTCATGTAATTGCTTGCAATACAATGACATTAGACTTATAGGTTATTCTGTTGATAATTCATGAATTTTGTTTCAGCATATCAGAGCTGACACTTTGATATTTTGTCATGATCATAATCAACTTTGAAATCTAATAACAGTAATTTGGCATGTTACTTTATAAAAGAATGATTTTAGCACATTTAACTAACACACACACACACACACACACACACACACACACACACACACACACAGCTGCCAAAATTATACTGGATTCAAATCCAGGGACAATTGTGGGTTAGTGAGGCTATTCAACCTATATTTGATGGTTTTGAATTCAGAGTTGTTCTCCTCCTAGACTAGTTGCCACACAGGGCTACAGGAATCAATCTGTCCTGCTATTTACCTGTAGCTGTGAGGGAGAACTGATATTCATACTTTTCCTAAGGTTATTTGCCCATAAAGCTATTAGAAAATACTTTTTAAAAAGTATCAGAAACAGTATAAGTCATATTTATTGTAAAGAAAAAAAAAGACTATTTAGGAGTTTGATAACAGCTTCCTTCTGTAAGTGCTGTCAATCAAATGCACCATGAACCAGGAGGTTCTTGGGATCATCAGGAAAAAATGCACTTTATTTCAAGGCCTGCCTCTCAATGGATTTTACTGCACCCTATCCTCCCCTCACTGATGGGAGACATTTTGTTTGATGAGTTTACTGCCTGTTGACTAATTTGTATTCTTTCAGGGATCATTTCTTGAGCCAAAAATTAATTTCTTATAAGCCAGATCCAAAAGCCAACTTTCTCAGTTGCTTGAATATCTTTTAGAGCCAGGCTTACTTTTCTCTGCTAAATTCTAATGAATCCTAATTGTTTTCTCCACAAGTGCACACCAATGTATCCTCTGGAATGTTTATCTAGCCACTCTGTGCCTGCACATTTCTCCACTAGTTTTTCATACTGCTCTTCTTTCTGGATTTCATATTGTGTATTTGACTTTTCTGGATTAGTGATTGTAATTGTCCCCATTGTCATTTGAATAAATGAGTCTTTCAGCACGAGCCCCCCACCCCAAAAGGTTGGGGCATCAGATGGTTTGTTAATTCTAATGATTCCAAAACTAAGCTGCTCTCTATTAATCATCTGAGAAACCCCTTTCTGTTTTCCACCACCATAAAGTAGCCTCCTCATGCCTTTCCTATAAATACATCCATAGCAACTGTTCAGATGAGCTTTTCTTCAGGGTACCTAGACTTTAAGCACTGTAATAGATGGACAACAAGGTCTCATCAATATAGAGTTGAGTTGGCTAGATGTAACTTTTAGTTCTATCCTAACAGTTTCTTTTGCTCACACTTCTTGCTTGTGGAACTCCTTTCTGGCCCCATGCTTTCCAGCCAACTTTAATCTTCAAAAATGTAAAAAATGCAATCATTCTTGTGATTACTCTTCTTTTGTTCTTGCTCCTTAGTAATGTTTCTATTTCCTAATTCTTTCACACCCAGTAACCAACCCCTTGTGTCCTAGTGGCTTTACTGCCTTGCTTGGGGTGAAATCAATTAAAGAAAACAACAAAAAAAACACAGCATATAATTGTTAACTGAGTTTTAAATACTCTTCAGGAATTAAATATTTTGTAAGAATGGTGTTGGATGTCTGCATTAATATCTCCTGGCTACTTTTATAATACATAAAAGAACAAACAAATTTTATATGTTTCTATTAGATAACACAGATGCACCTTATATATATATATATATATATATATATATATATATATATATATATATATATATATATATATATATATATATACACCATCATGTTAACCTGCATGCACAACAATTATCAGTACAAAAAATGGAATTGGAGTTCAAGTTCCAGCCTAGTCTGCTGCATTCACTGTTGCACAAATGCTTTCAGCTAAAGCATGAAACCATTTATTCACCTCCCAGCTATGGGTTAAACAGTGGGGTAGATTAAACTCTCTAGCCTTGGCTGGCAGCCAGTCTAGGAGAAGAATAACTCTTAATTAAAGGCCATGGACAAAACAATGGAAAACTACTCTAATATCTATCCTAAGTCACGGTGGTTTACATATAGAAAAAATTGCAGAAAGCCATATTTTCCTATGTCCTCAAAAGAAAAAAATGTTATAATAAAAATAGCATATTTTGGGAAAATTGGAAGAATATGAAATAAGTAAAAGTAAAAATAAAATGTTTTATTCAATTTTTAGAAATGCATATATATAGATCTGGGAGAAAAAGCATATATAATCTCTTTATATCAGAATAATTGTGAGTAAGTGAATGACAAAAATGGAAAAATATATCTTCAGCATTCCTCTCAATGTATAATTATGACCAAGGATTTTGTTTATATTTTCACCCTTCCACCTATATATAGATATAATTCCATCAACATGAATGTTATTTCAGTCTGATAAACTCTTTTTAAATATGACATTTATTTTCATTTTGTCATGCACATATCTGTATCTATAAATGCTTTGTCTCCTGTATTGAGCATTGAGTAATCTTTACCTAAAAATATAGCCAATTTCTACAAATTATAAGAAAGGAGGCTAATGGAAGGAACTAAAATAATTTTTTTTTTTTTAAAGCAGGATATGACAAGAGGTCAGCAGATTAAACTTATTGACCTGTAGAATTTTGAATTGTTCTCTGGAAGAGGAATCTCAGCATAAATGATTAACACTGAAGGCCAAGCTGGCTTTGATGATCTCCCTGTCTGAGGAGTATTTTACTTGATTTAATCTTACTCATTATAATTTTTTTCTTCAAATTCAGCAAACTCTTTAATTTTTTTTTTGATTTTCTATTTTTTCATTTACATAGGGTTCAACAAATTTTTAACTAAGTTAAAACTTTATACATCTATGACAATCTACGTATGTCTGTCGAATAACCCATAAGTATCTGCCTAATTATAACTTTCTTATTTCTTATTGTTTTAAGTAATATTAAATTCAATAGATGTAGGGGAGGCTATTGAGTCTCCAAACCTCCACTGAAACACCCCTTCTTCCGGTGGGCCATTTATTCCTCACATGTGAGCCTGTTTCAGTGTCTGAACTCCCAGTCTAGTCATAATGATTTTCCTCCAAGAAACATTTCTGTTGCCTTAATGTCTGAACAGATGATGTGTTCACTCTAAGCAGTATATTTGCATTTTCCTCCTTCCTGGATTGTTTGTCCCATCATTAAAGACACTGATAGTCAGGGAGCCGAACCTCAGAGTAACTCCTGAGGAGGCTATTGCATCAGCAAATGTATGGAATACTGTTGTCATATATGGTCTGGTGTCCCCGCTGTTCATCTCAAGGTTCTTGCCAAAATCCAAAGGCAGATATGCAATGTGACCGGTCTTGACTTGGGGGTCTTGACTCCAGTCACTTCCCCACCGACATAATGTAGCTTCCCTCTGTCTTTTCTGTAAATATTTTCATGGCCTCTGCTTTGGCAAGTTATTTTCACTGGTGCCCCAATTGCATGAATTTAAGCATGCTACTAGGTTGACATCTCAGTCCAACCCTTTTACTGTCAAAACAGTTAAATGTAATCACCTCTTATTCTCTTGTAATTCCTGACAGTGGAACCCCTTTCCTCTTACTTGCTTCCCTGATAACTAAAATCTTCAAAAATTTAAATGTAATGTCAATCGACATCTTCTGTTACTTTGAGCCCCATTCTTCTTTTAATCCTTCTCCGTTCTTCTTTTTATCCTTTCTTCACCACCCCCATACCCAGTCTTTTCCCTTACTCTTTGTAGCCCCTTGTATACTAGTGGCACTCCCACCTTGCTTGAGGAGAATTGCTTAAAAAAAAGAAAAAAGAAAAATAATATTAGGCTATTGTGTTGCTATTTTGTGAATGGGATCAGAACCATACAGTAGTTTCTGGTTGGGTCTCTCAATGCCATGATTATGTGTACAGTCACAGCTGCACTTCTGAACAATTCAATCCAGCTAATTCATGTGTGCTGTTTCACTATCTCATCTTCAACTGTTTCAATATCTCCATATATCTCACAAAATGCACAACAAACTCAAACAGAAAATGCAAATCTAATGCCATAAAAACTGATAGATCTCAGGTTCAATATCTTCACCATTAGGAGGGGTCTATAATCCAACTTTCAAACTAATCCTTGTGTTCTTATTTGAAACTGGTTTCAGTCAATGTATCCGAGGGCAGGGATTCACAATCCTGGGCTTCTTGTTTCAAATATTAAAATAAGTCTCTCAAAATAGCCATGGACTTGGCATGTCTATTAAAGATGAACCCCCCATGTAGCAGAGATCCCAAAAAATGAGGACCCTTATTTCCTGTTTATGTATTTTTGTATAGACTGTTCTTAGCAGCTAAGCAAATTGTTGATCATCTCTCAGTTAGCATTCATATTTGTAGCAACTTTAGTATATTCACCACAAAGGAGTAGTCAGTCCATTCAAACCAAAACCAATTCAGAAGGCAGATACTGCTATGACTTTTCCATTGTTTATGACTGTGGATAAGCCAACTCATGTTTCTGACACAATGGGGTATCACGCAAACCTTCTAGATGTCTTTCCCTGAAAATTCTCTAGTAAAATGTTAATTCCCTTGGGCAATTCAGATCCCTCACTGATCAATGTTAAGGTAGCTTCAGATCTTACATTGTGGAAGCTCCCCTTTCTGCTTTCATCAACAATAGAGCTAGCATAACTGCCTGCCTTATTTCTGAATGGATCCTTTCTGTCATAGAAAAGTATCAACAAAAACTGATGGCCTTAGATATATCAAAGTCCTTTTACAAGTTGTGGCATAGGGATTTGTGACACAAATTCTCCAGTTATGGAATCTCTAAAGGATTTTTCTCAATAATCAAATCCTTCATAACAAGTAGGTCCTTGAAGTTTGCTGTTAATGATCAGCATTCTGAAGCCCATAAGACCAATGCAGGCATTCCACAGGGTTCTATTGGTCTTACTCTCTTTTTACTTTATTTTAACAATCTGCCTAAGAAACACTTAGTTATTTAGTGAATATGTATGCAGTTGTTACAAGTGTATAGGTGCAACTCTCAAAATCTAGATGACCAGTTTCTGGCTGCTGATCTCTCCTCTGAATTAGTTCAAATTGCTTGATAGGGGAATAAGCTAGTGGTTTTTTTTTCATATTCTCTAACACTCAGTATTGTCTTGCTTGTGGTGAAATGATTAAAAATAAATAATACAATTTTCTTTTAATTTTTAACTTTTTTATATTCAGGTATGTTGGCTTGGCAAAGGAGTGTTTCTTTAAAGAACAAAGATATTTGAAAAATTCCAAGGGGAAGATTTATATTATAGTAAGATCCAATAGTGGCACTTTCAAGAATTTTCAGTTCAAGCAAGTAACCTTTCTCTATTAATAAGTATGTCATTCTTTAGCTGTGGTTGAATTTATTTCTATGTGTGACTAATGCATTGAAAATTTTCTGCATATAAGATCCTATTTGTTTTCCTAGATATGTCTTTTTAAAATTAAAAAATTTCCGCAAGTTTTGTCAATGTATTGTGATATATATTTTTGAAAATTTACTCAAATTATTGTTTTATATATATATACATATATATATATATATATATATATATATATATATATATATATATATATATATATATGTATAAACTGAGTGCTATAGAAAAAGCATTTTCAACACTAGCAGAATCAGATATTGGGCTTAGGCCATCAAAATAAACTGTTTATAAAATTTAATTTAGATATACATAAATTCTGAGACAAAATCTCTACACGCGTAATCCAAGAATAAAATAAGCTTTAGCATCAGAGAAAATGATTACTGTAGGGTATATTCTTAAATCAAGGAGATATTAATATTTGTAATTTTACTGAGACTTAAACAAGGTTAGTTTTGTAAACTGAAGTTACTAAACTTCACTTCTGGCAAAATATTTAAGAGCTTAATTTATTTCTTGTTTGATAATATTCAGTAGTTAATAGAAGTTATAAAAGAAACATGTTACTGTTTCCATTTAACAATCAATTCAGAAAGAGAAACTCAGAAAAGGATATGAAAAGAAATGGAAACAATGGAGAGTTTTGATTGAGAAACAATTCCTTTGCCAACAGTCTGCATAACAAACCCCCAAGGTTAACATAAAGGTCAAGTGTTTATTAGAAATCTTCTGATTTGGTAACATTCTGAATAAAGTAACATTTAATCATATAATAACTGGTCTTCACATAATGTTTACTAGAATAAGTCCATTTTTTTTCAAAATGAAATATATACAGTGTGGAAAATAAATATTTCATACCCTGCTGATTTTCTGAGTTTGCCACTTTACAAAAATGGGAACAGTCTATTATTTTCAGGGTAGGTCTGTCTTGAAAGTGAGAGATTTAATTAAAAATTAATACAATTTGATTTTCTAGAATTTTGTTTTATATTCTATCTCTCACTTTCAAGATGGACCTTCTCTGAAAATTATAAACCGTTCCTATTTTTGTAAGGTGGCAAACTCAGAAAATCAGCAGGAGATGAAATACTTATTTTCTCCACTGTAATTCAGACAAATATATGTAAAAAATTATTGACAAGTCCTGCAAGTCCAGAATTTCATTCATTACCCCTGCACAAGGTTTCTTTCTGTATGTTATAATGAGGAACTGGAGATACTATACTTTTTACAAGTTTAAAATATTAATTTATATATTCTGTCATAGAAAATAGTAAATGGATGTTATTGACTCACTCACTTCCTGTGAATTCCTCTGTTGCATGCAGCATCAAAGACTCATTAAATGAGGCAGTGCTCTTGTGGTTTCCTTAGTAAGTAGTTTTTTTACAGAAGGGAGTTGTAAGACCCATGCCCAACCAGAACTGATTTCAGAATTGTCCTTCTCCTAGGTTGGTTGGTAACCAAGGCTAAAGAACCCACTCTGCTCTACTTTTTAATCTATAGCTGGAAGTAATGGATATTACATGATTTCCAATTCAAAGAAAATTATTATTCAATCGTATATATATATATATATATATATATATTATAATATTTTTTAAAAAAAATATGATTCCTTCGCTATATAAGAGTTCTCATGTTTCAAAAATGAGAACCAAAACCCTCAATATAATTATTGAAATTAAGTTGAATTAAGGTGTCGAATCTCGTTTCATCCTCAAGCGAAAATTTAGGAATAAGCTATCTTGTGGTTTGCGCGTGTTTATAAGTATGGTTTCTTGCAACATTAATTATTATGGAAACAGCTGGGGATGGTCATATTGGTTAGGTGGTCGAAGAGTAAGTTCTTATCTACAGACCCATCACCTTCAGAAAGTTTATGTCAGGTTATGGTAGGGTCTCTATTTCAAATCTGGTGTTGGTGGGCACCGTCTAGTTAGTCTAAAGCAGAAGATATTTTATGGCACTATGGCAGGTCATTAAGTGTCGAAAGGATTCTGTTTTATTATTATCTATCTATTAATCTCTTTATTTATTTGTTTATTCAAATGGCTATTTCTTATACAAATGTGTTGGACTGGACTACAATTTGTTTTTTTGCTGACTTTACAAAGGGTTTTTCTTTTTAATGATTGGGCTAAGCTTTTATGACTTTTATTAAACTATGGAATTTATTTGTTTATCTATATTTTTATGTTAATTATTTAATGCAAAAATTTGTTGATGTTGGCAAAAATCCATTAACTCCTGCCTATGGTTTAATAACTTTTCATTATTTAGAAACTTAATGATGTGTAGTTTTTCATGTAGGCATAAAGGGCATGGGTCATCCCAGGTTTTACAAGTTCTTGTTCTATTTATTATTTTCCCTTTTACTTTTCGTATTTTATTCGTTTCTTTTAAATGCCAGAAATATTGGGATAGAGATGTCTGATTTCTATTTTGAATATTGTTGAAGGAGCTCTTGTGTTGTCTCCATCTAATTTTAAATTTATTCTTCGTTGACCCAATGTATATCCTATCAGTGTTAGGACTCTCAATGGATGAGATAGTGCATTGGTATACCACAGATTTTGTGAGGCATTTATTTTCTAACGGGCAGTCTTTAGGGTTTTTACAATCACATAATTTTTCATTATTTTTGTCTAATTGCAGTATATATATACAGTGCTGTTCGATAAAAGTGACTCACCTGATTTTTTTACTTAAAAATTTTTAGCCTATTGTTTTTGGGGTCAAAATAATTTTTAATCTTACAAATATAAAGACTCCTTCCAGACCACCTAATAAAAAAGTTTACTCACCCTAAGGTATTCTATTGATAATTATAATTTTGGATATAAATAAGATTTAGGGAAAAATTCTGTGCAAAAAAAGTGACTCACTTATTTCCTCTAACTAGTAATCAACAGAAACATAACCGAACAGCTTTAAAGAAAGAAAGAATAATAGAGGTATAATTTATTTATAATAGGTAATATAGTTTGAAATATTTAATAATCTATGGGTCCTCCTTTATTTTGAATAACCTTTTCAACCCTTTTTGGCATTGACTTGATTAGGTTCTGGCAAATCTCATCTCCAAGCATTGAATTCCATTCGGATATGAAATTCACAATCAAATCCTCTTTGTTGCTCAACTGCTTTCTTGAGAGCCTGTACTTTATAATCCTCCATAAGTTTTCTATGGGGTTGAGGTCAGGAGATTGGGGCAGCCATGTCATAACACTCACCTGCTTTTCATCAATGTATTCCTTCATCTATTTTGATTTGTGACAGGGAGCATTATCCTGCATAAAAATGAGCTTAGTGGGGTCGATTTTCACCCTTTCAGCAGAAGGGAGCAGACAAGACTTTAAAATTCTCTTGTGCTGCTCACTCCTGAGGGTCTTTTCAATAGGTTTTAAGAAACCAGTTCCATGAAATGAAAAGCATCCCCAGAACATTATACTGAACGGATGCTTGACAGTACTTGCTGCTAAATTCAAAGAGCTTTCAAAGCTTCTTCTTCGGATTTTAGATCACTTATCCATTAAATTTAGCTCAACTTTCATTCAGTACATGAGATTTGATTATAGTGAGGAAGGTTTTGTGCAGAACCATCCAAACTTTTTGAAGGGCTGAATACAGAGACCTGGTGCACTGCATGCCACAAGGTCCCCAAACGACCTTCCGCAGGTTTTGAATTCAGAGTTGTCCTTCTCCTAGACCAGTTGCCAACCAAGGCTATAGAACCCACTCCGTCCTGCTATTTATCCATAGCTGGAGTATATATATATATATATATATATATATATATATATGTGTGTGTGTGTGTGTGTGTGTGTGTGTGTGTGTATTAATGCATGTTTCATTAAATAATATAGACAAGTTTTGTCAATTTATTTTAAGTAAATTCCTTTCATATCGTCGAATAAGCTTTTTAGCATTATCACTGAAACACAAAAGAAATCACTTTGTTGATACATGTTTTTATTGTTAATCCTGTCTAAGCTTTCGGCTTACATAAGCCATCATCAGAGATTACAAGTACATTACAATAAATTAAATAATAAATTATATAACAAAGATGGTAAATTTCTAAAACAAAAAATTACCATCTTTGTTATATAATTTATGTTATAACTTTGTGTGTATTTAGGCAGCATTTTTTCATTAATGCATGTTTCATTAAATAATATAGACAAGTTTTGTCTATTTATTTTAAGCAAATTCCTTTCATATCGTCTGATATCATAGAAAGACGAAAGAAATCACCATATTATTAACAAAATTAACATATATATTAATATATATATATATATGTGTGTGTGTGTAAAAAGTGTGTGTATATAAATATAAACATAAATATATATATATATATATTAAAATAATATACATATATATATATATTAAATATATATATATATTAAATATATATATATATTAAATATATATATATTAAATATATATATATAAAATATTAAATATATATATATATTAAATATATATATTATATATATTAAATATATATATATTATAGATATTAGTTTATTATATATATTATTATTTTATTATATATATTATTTTATATATAAAATATATATATATATATTATATATATATTAAATATATATATTATATATATATTAAATATATATATTATATATATATATATTAAATATATATATATATAAATATATTAAAATAATATTAAATATTAAATAATATTAAAATATATATTAAAATATTATGAAATTTATAATGTTAATTCCCACACTTAACACTTCTAGTTTTTACTCTCGTGTGGTCATGTGTGATGTCATGGGTGCTGTGCAGTTTTAGTTTCCAGCATCTTGTATGCACAAGCTTGTCATTACCTGGAAATCTTCCATGCAAACAAAAATAGACTTTCATTGTTGCTATGTCCGTGTATTGTTTAATTTATTGTAATCTTATTGTCATCTTTGATGATGCTTATGTAAGTCAAAAGCTTAGATAGGATTAAAAAACAGGTATCTCTATGGTGATTTTCTTTTGGCATGGAGCAATATATATATATATATATATATATATATATATATATATATATATATATATATATATATATACATATACATATATATATATATATATATTCAGATGTATAGATATGAGTTCAGGCATGAAATCCAGGGTAACAAACTCATATCCATATGACTGAATATGTTAGCTCTATCACTGATATTGAGCACTTTCCAATAAGTACCGTGCATATATAATATATATTGAAATTATATAATATTATATATATATATATATATATATATATATATAAATTGAAAAATATGGGTTATGTCTTTGTTCCTTTAAATAAGGGACAAACTATTAAAAAATTTAACATGTTCTGCTTTAATTTGTGGGGAAATCATTTTTTTGAGTGGCGGGGGATGAAAACCTTTGGAAAGTTTTAGGTTTCCTTATTTAATTATATATATATTTATGTATATATATATATATATATATATATATATATATATATATATATATATATATATATATATATAATTACACAACAGAAAAATCCAAAATTACCTCATGAGTATAGTCTATTTCAACTTACGCTGAATGCTGAATGCATCAGCCTTATTTAACTCAGTGGCCTGTATTAAGTGTCAGAACTAGAGATTTAAAATTTAATATTTAACAAAGACAGCAGTTGAAAAATTGATACAGAGCCTACCCATAAAACACCAGACAGAACAGACATCTCGAGTGGTGGTAAGGGGAGATGAAGTGAAACTAAAGGAATGCCAAAAAAAGTAGTTTATAAAACAAAATGTTTTATTATTTATTATATAAAAAATTTGTTCCCACTAAAAATTACCAAAATGTGCTTCCAAATAAGATATAATAAGATTAACAATAGAATGAATATATTAAAAAAATTAATGAATAAAAATAAAAATAGTTATATTAACCATTTAAAATTTTAAAGATCAGTTAAAATTATTAAGAATACAAACCATACCCAGTAATATATTAAAAAGAAACATAAAACCTTTTTTTTTTAAATAAAAGCATAAAGAATAAAGTAAACAAAGGAAAGGGAGTTAGTTGAAGGTTATAAGATAGGATTGATATGGAGAAGGTAAAATATAGAAATAACTATAGTAATATGTTTAACATTAGAAGGGTTAAGTAATTAAAAAATAAAGTATGATCAAAAATATTATAGAAGTTTAAACCTACTTCTATGACGACATTTTAAAACTAGTTCATTCCTTTGATTTAATAGTTTGCTTTAATTATTGAATTTTATTATATATATATATATATATATATATATATGTATATATATTATTAAGTTTTATTATTATATATATGTGTCTAGATAGTAGGAGAAAGGAGTTGAAAATAGAAAGCAATTACAGTCTTGAGCAAATATTTATAACACAGCAAAATCGTTATACTAGATTTAATGCAGAGTTTAAAAATAAATTAGTAATTATGAAAGAAAATATTAATCTGTATTTCTCAACATATTTTGAATATATAATAAGTAATACATATTTTAACAAGAACTAAAAAAATTGTACGAGAAAATGTTTTAGGCACTTAAATATAACTCAGAAAAATGCAAATTTAAATTAGCTTAGCTTCATTTAGAAGCAAATAAAATTCACATTTTATTCAATTTACATATTTTACTGCCAAATGCCATGTGTTTCAATTAAAAAATACCAAAAAGTTGTTGCTCTTTGTGCGGAGGTTAATCCGAATTGGAAATTGTTTCTACCTGAGGAATATCCTGCTGTAGTGGGCAATAAATTTATAAATGCTATTCTGAAGGACAAGGTTTCTTGATAGGCCCAAATATGGTCATAAATGCAAATTATCATTAACAAAATGGAAGAACAGTCATTATTGAATTGATAAAAATAACATCTGTGAAAAAATAGCATGACAAATTTAAAATTACTTAAATTTGACAAATATTGTGGTATGGATATTATTAAACATTGTTGCCAATGAAATAATTTATTTTCTTGACAGCAAAAGAAATGAAATTCAGAAGAATGTAGTTTGGAACTGGAAAAAGTTTATTTTCTCAGATTAAATGTCAAAGTGAACTTTTTTCAAGTATAAAACAATGTGAGAAGATCCTCTGATGTATAATAATAATACAAGTGACATATTGTCGACAAAACGATCCTGCAAAAATTGTGAATGACTTAGTGGTAACAACAGTCGAGGGAAGAATTCAAGGAGATGCAAAACATGCAATGGCAATATAAATTCCAAAGAATATCCATGTATAATCAATAGAGGCAGAGACCAAATATATGAAAATATATGCATTTTCATCGGGATGAGGCAAACTTTGACATTTCAAAGATGACCACAAATTATTTAATAGTGTATCCTATACAGGCTGTGAATCCTTTATCTGAAATTCTTGGGACTGGAAGTGCTTCAGTTTCCAGATTTTGTTTTGATTTTGGAATACAGGCTATTTAATTTGTGTATAGCATTGATAAAATAGGCAGCTTGGGAATGGAACCCAAGCATAAACACAATATTCCTTTACATTTCATAACATAGCTTAAGGTACCTGAAGGTAGTTTTATATAAGTGGTCTATGTTCACTCTGATGCTGATGAATCCACTCCATCAATACATGATTAAGATCATCATTTTTTGCTCTGTGCAGTGTTTTTTTTATTTTTCATTAATTTTTGTTCATCGCTTTCAGCATAAAACTTTCTCAATTTCTCTTTCTGCTTCCTTTGATTGTATATGGTGTTTGTTCCAACACCAAACTCCACAGTCAGATGCTTTATACTTACACCCTTGTCTAGTTTTTTGAAATTGTTGATTTTCTTTGATTAACATAAATGCTTTCTTTTTTTTCTTTTAACTACAAATATGGGTATCTGCAGGACATTTTGAATAATATCTTTACTGAGCACAAAATTCATGGTAAGTAATCAACGAAGGAATGTGTTGCAATTGCTAATAAAAAAACTGGTGCAAAATAGAGGCTATATAGCTGGGCTGGGGAACCCCTACTGAGGGCAGATGAGATCACTTATAACAGCTGCATATCACTTAGGATTCTTCCCAGTGCTTTCTGAAAATTCAAAAATTAACCAAGCCAATCAACTGACTTGATTATTATAGAAATATTTGGTGATATAGTGGTTGTGAGTTCAATCCCTTGGTTGGGCAGTGTGTAATTGGACTCAGTGGAAATGGGTGAACAATAATTAAGCAGTACTAAATATAAAAAGGCTGCATGGTAGAGTAATGGATCATGGCTCAGATTGAGGAATTGGAGAGTCAAGTTCATTATATTCACATTGAGAAACTCTTCCAAATTTTCTCCCTTCAGCTATGAGTAAATAGTAGGACAGAATTCAAAAATGTATGTATTCCTGGCAAAGCACATTGTGAGAAACGAGAAGACTTACCTCCCGCAAAGTGAATTTGCTTGCCGTGTCAAGTTTTGTTTAAAGATCGAGATCGGAATTAAAAGAGAAATGGATTATTCCGAAATTCTTATATCACAGGCAGACGTACAAAGGAAAAAAAATATAAAAGACTAAGAATTCAAACCAGCTTGAATTTATAAAACCAGAAGTCTTGAGCAAATGAGAAGTAAGTCTCGTATGCAAATTTTAGTAACCCCTGACCCAGGCATAAATAGCGAGTCTGTGAGGAAGATGGCAGATCGCATTGTTGGTGTGATGGTGTATGTGCATACTAACAAGACTGAGAGAATAAGATCACTAGCAACAGTTCAGTTGGTAGACCAGAGGACTGGATGAAAGCAAGCAGTTTAATCCATTTCAGTCATTGCAAATGACGGGCGAACTGAATTACCCCCGCACATACTATACAGCTAAGGAAAAGATTGTTCAGATTGATTTGATGACCCTGACTATGGCTGACTCCTTTTTAAAAATAAGAATTAGACAGCATCACTAGACATTGTTTACATCATAAAAATTGTTTATGTTGTGCTCTCCATCCTTCTTCAGGAATCTGTCAATTTAATTTAATCTACAGGTGTAAATTGTTTTCTTCCACAATCCATGTCTATCTTGTTCCAAATGGATTAAAATGTAAGTTTGTGAATTTGGTGACATAATAATTGAGTTCAATACCTGGGCTAGGTAGTACAGACTTAGACTCAATGAAAACTAAGGAGTACTAAAATAAAAACAAGATACCAGTAGACATGGACTTCAGAAAAGTTTCAATCTACCCCCATAGATTAAATAAAGGTTTCAATTTAAAATTTCCTGAGAGTAAGTGACAAAACAGCTGAAATGTTGGCATGACAATGACACAGATGAGGACATTAGTCTGAATGTCATTAATAAAAATAATAGCTAATCATCCCAGAAATTCAGATCTTCCTCAATTTGACTTCCATTTATTATTATTATAAACATTTTAAATATTATATTATTATTATTAAACATTATATTATTATTAAATTTTATATTACTATTATAAATATGCATTATAAATATATTATTATAAATATACATAATAAAATATTATATTATTATTAGATGTTATATTACTGTTATAAATATACATTATAAATATTATTATTATAAATATTATAAATATTATTATTATAAATAGATATAATAAAATATATTATTATTAAATATTATATTGCTATTATAAATATACATTATAAATATATTATTATTATACATTTATTATTATTATAAATATACATAATAAAATATATTATTATTAAATACTATATTATTATTAAATATTATATTATTATTATAAATATATATTATGATACTGCCTAAAGATTTGCTAGCTCAAGTTTTTCAAGTTCTTGTTAAAACCTTTAATATTTATTATGTATTCAAAATATATAAAAATTTTAGATTAATATGTTTTCATGTTATTGATTTCTATTTCAATTTTGAATTCCAATTTTAAGTTATATAATTTTTAATGCATTTAATGCTATATAATTAAAACATTTTCTTTAGACCAATGTTTCCCAACTGATGTTCCTGGGACCCTAGAGATCTGGAAGAGGTCACCTGGTGTTTCATAAGACTAATGCATTTTTTGAATAATTTAAAAAAAATCTTATATTTGTAATTTTACTATACACATATGGCATATTGTTGGAAAATCTGTGGGTATTATAATAAAGGCTTCAGCCTTTTATATTATTTAAAATTATAATAACCACAGGAAATTTATTTAACAATGTCTATATGGCGTCAATGTGAAACTGTCTTCACTGGTTAGTGGACAGGACCTGTACATGGTGGATTCATGTATCACTGAGGGACTCACTCAAGTATGGGATGCATGCACAGTTTCCATATATTATGCTTAACACATGGAGTGTGATAAAAATATAAACAAGATAGATATTAATAATGATATAAAATAATTTTTATGCAGAGTTCCCTGAGACATGAAAACTATTTCAAGGCTTCCACAAAGTTTGAGAAATGTTGCTCTTGACTCTAATATTGATGCTAGAAACATTATTGGTTAAATTAAAATCTTGATATATACAAGGGTACATCAATAAGCCAACAGTTTAATATGTAGTCAGTAGCTTAATTTTGATCTGAAATTCTCAGGGTATAGTGTTTGAGCTATGTGATTAATATTTACCACTGAATTAAGTGCATTGAAAAGGATGAAAAATATATATAAATATTTGTTATGGAAAATAAATGTTCTTTTTCATCGTTAGGCTATTCACTTAGTGATGTAGATACATAGACTTTTTTTCATAAATATACATATCTCTTATCATGTTCTTTTGCATTTTAATTTCCAAGAACTGTTTGTAGCTATTTATGGCAATTCTATCATGCAATGAATTAATTTATGGCACTAGGAGTCATTGGTGTGACATTCTTGTAAATATTTCCTCATAGTTCATTGGATAATTTTTCTCTACCTCATTTAATGTTCCCAGGAGGATTCACTTTCCCCGAGGGTCAATAGGAACATTAAGACTTCAGGGTTAACAGAATTCTATCTGTAAACTACAAGTTTTCTGTTGCAAATTGAACCTCTTCTACTCTATGACTATCTCCTTATATCTTTAGATATCTACAGCTTTATATCTTTTAAAAATAATATAGTTTAGAATCATATTTTGTGTGGAAATGACTTGTTACTGACATGTTTTATTTAAAAAAAATAACATTCATAGGCATGAGAGATTAGGAAAAAAAAAGAATATTAATTTTTATTTTTAAATTCAAGTTTCTGATTATCAGCTATGGAACTTTTATTCGCTCTGATCAAAATTAAATGTTGAACAGAGATATTTCTCTCTGACAATTAACTCACGAATGTCAAAGTAAGAAAAAATAATAATATCGTTTAAAATTGTATTTTGTTCAGCATTAGATACATGTATCTTCTTCTTGTATGTGCTACATCCCTTCAAGACATAGGTGATCATGGCTCTCCACAACTTTCTATTTCATGTGGTTCTTAGCAGTTTTTCTTCCTTTGTTACCCACTCCTGTTTTGCCATCCATTCTCACAAGCATGTCAGGTAAGTTGCTCACCACCTTCTCTTACCTCTTTTGCACTCAACAGGCCCCATCAGGGTTAAGTTTTTCAAGCCTTCCTTCCTCATTACATGCCCAAGGAAATTCAGCTATCTTTTCTTGATTTTGAGTATGTGCTCTTTCTGTCACCATTTTCTTTAAGACTTTTTTTGTTGCTTACTCACTCCATCCATGGAATTTTCAGTATCCTTCTGTAGAATCACATTTATGCAGCCACTAGTTTTTTTCTCATCTTTGGGAAAATTTTCCAACATTCACTACCACAGAATAGGATAGATATCACCATCTTTTCCTTTGTTTCTTATGAAATTTTTCTGTTTCTCAACACCTTACTTAACTTTTGGAAGGCATCTTTTGCTAGTCCAATGTATGTTTGGATTTCAGTGTCACATTTTCTATCCTCTGTTAAAACACTTCCCAGATAATTGAACTTCTGCACCTGTACTCATATCAAATTGGACATATTTTATTAATATACCTATTTCCATACAATAAATACTCTAATGATTTGTTTATATATATATACATATATTATGCATATTTAGGCAGCAAATTCTCTTTTAGACATGTGCGATTGAATAAATTACAAACATTAGTCTGCTTATTTTTATCATAACCTTTCATATTCATGAGTATTTTTCTGTATATTACAATGAAATAAGGGAAGAAATGCATTGTAACAGTGAGAATCACTATTATTTCCCATATACTTTGCATTTCTTTCTGAGATCATCATCAGAGGGTGTAACTGGTAAGGCAAAATTATGTGTCGCTATCGATTACTGAATTTTTGTTTTGCGTTTAAATGCTATGGCTGACAGTTATGCTTTAATGTTTATTAGAACATAAACATTTATCCATTATGGATGTTTTTCTTATGTTGGAATGTCCTG
>OZ038489.1:56767193-56794693 GCA_964036315.1 Acanthosepion esculentum | reverse complement strand
AGAACCAATTTTCCTTGTGGTAGATGAAGCTATAGATTCAATGTAGTTGTTCCACTCAGTAGACAGCATGAGACCAAGCAAGCACAGAGAGTCACTCTCATGGGCATCAGCCATCCTGATGGTAGGCAGAGAGAGTTCTCTATGGTGGGTAAATGAGAGCAGTTGGAGGTATTAAAGTTTACAAGCCATTTCCTGCCCCAGTCAACCATAGATTGGAGGTCCTTTATGAGACCTACAGCCAGGTTATTTTTGTTAGTGATGCCAGATTTACTATTGAGGCAGGAGTAGTGTCATCTGCATAGATGCCAACTTGGGAATTGATGACATCAGGAAGATCATTGATGAAGATCAGAAACAGTGTAGGACACAGGATAGAGACTTGGAGAACAACAGCGTTTGTGTGAAAAGAACTGGAGGAGAACCCATTTAGGACAACCTTCATTTCATGGTTTGACAGGAATTATTTTATTAAGTCAAATAATTTTCCTGTAATGCCATATCCCTGAAGCTTATGCAGAAGGCTAGCATGCCAAACCCTATCAAATGCTTAAGAGATATCTAGAGCTATGTCTTGAGCTTCTCCATTATTGTCAAGTGCTTTGTATATAAATTCAGTTATGGTCATGAGCATGTCAGTTGTAGACCAGGCAAAGTGGAAACCATATTGCTTGTCTGAGAGCAGATCATGGGATTTAAGGTGTTTAACCACTTTACCATTGATTAAAGCCTCAAAGACTTTACTGAAGAGTGGTAGGAGACAGATAGGACAGTAGTTAGATGGGTCAGAAGGGTCGCTAGACTTCTTAAAGACAGATACAACAGATGAGGACTTTCAACAGGCTGGAAAGCAAGAGTCAGTGAAGCAAAAGTTTGGAGAGGACTGGTGCCAGTTCAGTAGCACATTTCTTCAGGACAACGGCTGGTATCCTGTCCCTGCCACTAGCCTTATGAGAGTCTAATTTAGAGACAATGTCCAAAACCATCGCTGGGGTTATGTTTATCTCACTCAATAGAGTCTCAGTTCTAGGTGGAAAATCAAGTGTGGGTACTTGGATGAGTCAAGCATTGAATTGGGTGAGAATTTCCAAACAAAGCACTTAGCCTTATCAGCTAAGTCAGGATCTCAAATTGATTGAATAGAAGAGGTATTGTGGATTTACTGTTGTTCAGCATGCTCTTACAGAGCTGCCAATAATCTCTAGAACCAAACTTGTGAGATACAATACACTGTTTCATTTTCCCAGCAAATAGTAGCTGAGAACATGCTTGCACTCATTATGGGCAGTGACAAAGAGACATCTGTTGCGATCAGACATGTCGCTTCGGTACAGATGGAAGAAGTGATTCCTATGGACAATAGCAGCTGAGCAAGTAGCTGAGAACCAAGGAGATGAGCATGATTTAACTTTATATTTTCTTGCAGGGATGAAAGCCTCAATTCCAGCTTTTACCCAGGAGAAAACCTCAGACACACATTTTTGAACAGGGAGATTAAAAACCACATTCCAGGGAACATCATGAAGGAAATCACAGAACAAGTCCCAGTCTGCACATTGATAACAGAAAGATATTCTGTTAGTATGAGGTTCTTTACTGGGGGGAGGAGTAAAAGGAGATGTTAACAGACACTACAGTATGATCAGAGTTGCCAAGAGGGCAGAGCTGCATGACACAACAGGAGTCAGGTATGGAGGTAAAACAGAGATCAAGAAGGAAAGCCTTACCATCATGGTTACTGGGGAAACGTGGGAAAATCAACCATATGTGTGAGGGATTGAGTGATTGAAAAGTTAAGGGTTTGAATGTCAGTTACAGGGTGTTTAAGCCACATGGTGTGGTGGGCATTAAAGTCACTGAACACAAATATATATGCAAACGGATGTAGAGAGATGGCCTTGTCTATATTATCGGAAATGCTCTCAAGTTAACCACAGTCTTGAGAGGAAAGGGAACAGTAGAGAAAGAAGAGACAGCTAACAGAATTGAGGAAAGATAGATGGAGACATATATATGGATGGTCTGGAGATTCAAGAGAGAGTTCCCTATCCAGTAAAAGATGGTCCCAAGACATGCATGTGGATTTTAGAGTCCTTTCTAAGGAGAGGGAATCAATAAATCAGGAGGGGATTGCCTGGTTAAAATCCATGACTTTGCAATTGGCAAAAGCCCCCCATACCATAACAGAGCCTCCCCCATGCTTTATGGTTTGTGTGATACAGGGGGTTGCAGCCCTTTTACCAACTCTTTGCCACACATAGACACTCCTATTTGACCCAAAGATTTCAAACTTTGATTTATCAGACAAAAGGATTTTCTATTGTCCAGTCTTTGTGCACCTTAACTCACTGGAGCCTTTTGACATTGTTTTGATTCCTCAACAGTGGTTTCTTGATGGAAATTCTGTGATATAAGCCAACTTCACAGAGTTTTCTCCTCACAGTGGATGTTGACACATTTTTTTCATGACATTGGTTCAGTTGTGCAGTGATGTTTGAAGCAGTCAGCCCTCTGTCATGCAAGCTGATGAAATTGTCCTCTACTCTTGTTGCTTTTGGTCTATCACCCCTACTTTTGGTCTTGTTTTGTCTCATTTCCCTGATGTCTCCTAACAGTATAATTTTGGGAACTTTTCTTTTTTTAAAATTTCTCTGCTTGAATTGTCATTCTTTTTTTAAAGTAATGATCTCTTCTCTTTGTTCAAGTGTAAGTTCATGTGTTTTGGGTATTTTGCTGAGAAAAAAGTTTTGATCCAGAAAATGTTGCAAAATTTAGGTTTTAATTTAAACAAAATAAGAATAATAGTTTTCCCCACTGGGCAAGGTACATTGGCAGCATAGGTAAAACAGGTAGAGTATCTAGGAAGCAGTAATTAAACATAATGTAGTCTAATGTGACTTCAAGTGGTGGTATAATGTAACTTTTGGAAAACATTTTATTCATGTTCAGTACTAAAGAAGAAAAACGCCTCCAAATTAATTTTTTTAAATTTGGTTATACTAAGGTCAAAGTTACTGAGGAAATCTTGTATGTAGCATAATAACTAAAACCATTGTGGTGCTTAACTTGTTTCATTAAGAATAACACTTTTAGGATGAGAAATAAACACTTTTGATGGTGGTCAAATACTTTTGACTGGCAGTGTATATATATATATATATATATATATATATATATATATATATATATATATATATATATATAAAATATTAAAATATTTTCATTATAATAGATTACAATAAAACATTTTACATCACTCCACAAAAACTTTCATGTTTCCAAAACATGAAATTTTTTGTGTAGCGATGTAAAATGCTTTTATTGTAATTTATTATAATAAAAATATTTTAATAATATTATATTTTGCTCTACGCTTGTATTGAGCACTTTTTAAAAAGTAAATGCTAAGAACTGTGGATTCTAACTACATCTGTTCTTTCTCTTTCTTGATTACATTTGTAGATGTGTTGTGATACAAAGAGTTTTCTGTTGTCTGGTAAGTGGTTGTTACTTTTGTGAAGCTTTTAACTTCCTGGAAGTGCTGAGATGAGTTCTTACCCTCCTTTAAAAAATTGTCCAAAAATACCAGTTCTACAGATGAGAATTTCCACCCTTCCTAGGATGAGAATATTAGTCAAAATACCTTATGGAATACCTTTTATGTCCGTTTCATGTATATTCTCTCATTTTCATTATGCTAATTAATATTTCTTATATTCTCTTATCTGATGCTAAAATATTGCTTCTGAACTAATAATATTGGTAAAAGAAAAATATAGAAATCTTCTGACATTGTGATAATCTTAGATGCTGAAATGTTGAAATTTACATAAATATACTGGTTAAATTTCTCAACAGTAATTGATAGATGCCAATTGAAAGTGGAAAAACTGAGAAGGCAGCCATATTGAGAGATAGCAAATAGATATAGAGAACAGAGTGAAAGGATAAAATCTTGTGTAATTTATTCTTTTATTGTTGATTAAAAAGGCTTTTGAATAAAGATGAAATCAGATAAATATAAATGTCTTGAAAAACTTGTTTTGAAGTTTACTCATTAAAACAAATGCCTAAACTCTGAACAACCATGTTTATACTAAAAAATATCCCTTCAAAAATGATTTTTAAATTATTTACTAAATTTTATGAAACAACTTATCACTTTTGCCAAAATAAACCAATTTTTTCTCTTCTTTGTTTAATGCAATCTTTTTATTTCCTTCTGCAGTACCAATCCTCCATCTTTTCTGTAGTTTCTTTAGCAAAGAATCTCTGTAGAAGACAAAATCTCATATTTGCAAACAATATCAAGCTATCTTCTTAATTATTTCTTTTCAATGTCCTGTTATCTGTGTTGCAGCTTCATTTAGAATTTCTTTCAATGACAATTACTCAAGTGCTGGCAATCAGATCATATTCAATGTACATGGATGATATAAGAATGCACTTTTTGCTTGCTGTCAGGAGCTGAAAAATGCTTAGATCATATCTACACTCTGCTACTTGGTGCAGCAGCTGGAATATATACTCGTATCAATGGAGTTAAGTTCTAAAATATATATTAGATTAATTTGAGCTTAGCTGCAGCCTTTAAGGTAGGGAAGTTGCATGTAATCATTTTCACACTAAGATTAGTTTATGTCATTTCATAAGTTGAGGGAGCAATTCTTGGCAGGAGGAAACACCTCCCTTATCAACAAGCCTGATTTTGTTGATTAGAGAATTCTGACATGACTTCAAAAAGAATTGCCCATTGTTTTTGAAGTTTTTCAATTCTTTGTTATAGTAAATTTGACTAGACATTAAAACATTTTTAAATAAAAAAGATTAAATTTTTTAAATGTCTGATTGCAAAAATTCTTTGATACACAAAAGAGTGAGTAGATTTTATTGCATGCACACAGGTACACCTAATTATATTGTTTAAAATTTGCTATATTTAAGGGGAAAGTTTTACTCCAATAATATATATATATATATATATAGAGGGAGAGAGAGGGAGAGAGAGAGATAGATAGATAGATAGATAGATATGATTAAATATAGTTTTAAGGTATGCTATATTTATGGGTTAAAGTGTTCAATATCAGGGTTAGAGCATATGGAAATATTAAAGTGAACACTCAAGTCAACACCCAAAGGTGACAATTTGCTTCATGCTAAACACAATAGTCAGGCCTTGTACTTTGTGTTTTTGTTCAACTATTTATATATATACAAGTCCTATATATATATATATATATATAATAAAATAAAATGATCACTTATTTTGTTCTTACAATCATTTTTTGGAAGATTACATCTATTCATCAGATTTAATTGTAAAATACCTGATGAGGGGATATAGTCTCCATGAAACTCATTATAGATTAGTAAACTTCATTTTAACTATAAATGTACTGTCTCTTCATAGTGTGTACTTCAATTACAAAGACTGTTGCCTTAAATATGTTATCTTACAAAAATACCCTGATCAACTGATATTTTCTTAGCAAAAAGCATCAGGGACATGCCATCCTGGTAGTTAAGGTAGGCAGTGCCTACCCTGAATAAATTAGATCAGCAGCTAAATTTTCCTTCTGTGACAAAATATGCACCTAATCCAACAAAATTATGAAAGGTTACTCTGATTATTATGCATAAAATGCAAAATATTTCAAGTTTTTTGTAGATTTACTACATAAAGGTCACAAGCTGCTTACTCTGAGTAATTACTGATGGTATGTGCCTGATATATATATATATATATATATATATATATATATATATATATATATATGTATGTATATGTATATATACATAGATAGATAGATAAATAGATAGTTTAAAATTTTCTATATTTTTAGGGAAAGCGAGCTCAATATTTGAGGTAAAGTATCTATAGAAGTGAGCAGTCATGACATAAAAATGAACATTGTGTGGTGACTGTTACTTTTATGCTTGAATTCAACCTTCAGATCAAATGTATGTGTGCATATATATATATATATATATAGAGAGAGAGAGAGAGAGAAAGAGAGGGAGAGAGAGAGTATCAAAAATACTTTTACAAACTTTCAGTGTGGGTTCCTTACACCAAATCAAGGACAAAAGTCCATATAAACCTATCAGCAAATCTTTCAGTTTTGAGTTATATATATATATATATATATATATATATATATATATATATATATATATATACACCATATATATACATAAATTTTTGAATGTGTGTTTCACTAGACATTCCTGTTTTTAAACAGTGTACTTGATGTCTACCAGCCTGGTCATTCAAGAGTCTTAATGAAGAAAATGTGCTTTTCATTAGGGTTAAAACTTGCATCAATCTTTTAACGAAGAAACCACCTTGAACCAAGCATGCTTTAGACTGCTCAGCCACAATTTAGTATTGTTAAATTAACCTTTTTAAGAAATATAAATCTCTCATTGGGGTTTTTCAAAGTCTATACCTGCAAACTTTATTTTCATTTAAAAAGTGTAATAATTCTCTTAGCAATTAATAGAATTTATTTATAATGTGACATTATTTTTTATTACTATGAATGGTATATTTAGAAGATAGATATGTTTGAGTAGGCATCTCTCTCTCTCCCTTTCTATCTATCTATCTATCTATCTATATATATATATATATATATATATATATATATATATATATATATATATATGGTGGACTCTCATGTCATATTCGACATATGAGGGTCAACTGCTCAGTTCCTAGGAACTGACAGCCAGAGACAAGCACATATGATTTGATTATAGTGGTTAGGGCTTTCTGCAGATCCAATCACACATGTTCGATATATTTAAGTAAATTCGGCTATTCTGTTAGCTTCTCTAATCACTAGATGTCTCATATCAAGAACAAAGTATGTGAGAAAAGTTATAATGACTAAAATATATGTCTGATATGTGAATGATACTTTTGTTTTAGTTGAAGATAAAAAAGAAATTGAAAATCTCAAATCTCATTTGAAACAAAACTGTCCTTAACTTTACTTATGAAATTAATAAAAAAATAAACTCCCATTCTTAGACATTCTTTTAGAATCTATTAATAATGCATTCACCTCTTCATTTAGAAAAACACCTACAAACTCATGCCATCTTAATTTTATTAGTGAATGTCCACTTACATATAAAACAGATGTCATAAAAAATTTCCTCAAGTGAATTCATCCTCTCGCACATTATTTCTCAAAGAACTCAACCACATGAAACAAATGCTAGTCAATAATGGTTTTCTGAACTACCTCATAGATAACCAAATTAGATAACTTCTTTCTAAAGTAAGCAACAGCAAGACCAAACATACAGATAAAAACAATGATATCAGCATTTTTTATAGAAATGAAATACATGTTAATTATAAGCAGAATGAATTTTCCCTTGGAAACATTATTAAGAAATACACAACTCTAGTTAACCAGAACAAGAAAATTAAGTTAATTATCCATTACAAAAAAATTTAAAATAGCTAACATCATCATCAACAATAACAACTCAACTGTAAGGTCTAAATTACAGTGGACCAATATTGTTTATGAATTTGCATACCCCTTAAGGAACTGCCTTCCTGATCAAACCAAATTTGTGAATAATTATATTTTACCTACTACTATATGCTTATTAAGAAGACTTATATTACATCTCTCAGACCATAACTAAATTAGGACCCATTTAAATACACACAGAAATGTACAAAACTCCATCCACAACATACCTGTGGAAAATACAACCATAATAACCTCATCCAGATGTAAAAAAACAGCTAAAAATAATGGAAGCATTATTAAAAAAAGAAAAAGCCAACACTCAATAATAAATAACTATGAAAATGGCCACAATGTGTTGACTGAGTTTGGAAAAAGAAAAAAACATTCCCATCACTATAGATATGTATATATAAAAACTACATTTTCAGTTAACCACCCCAAAAAACTGGCATTGATAATGGTTAATAGAATAGTAGGAAAGTGCTTGGATATTTGTAGAATATTTGGACAGTTTTTACACACTTTTTGTCCAGAAAAGAAAATACTTGTATGACTGCAAGAAAAAATGAATAAAAAGCTTAACTGCAATACCTCATCGGCCATTTTTAATAAAACTTATATATATATATATATATATATATATATATATGTATGTATATATATATATATATATATATACACACACACACACACACACACACACACATGCATACATATTTATTCACATTGAAGATGAGAACAAATCAGCAAAAACTCTTCTCAGTAGACATAATTATAATGAGTGTTTTAGGTATTTTGAAATAATCAGGAAGAATGAGAAAAAATAGAAGTAAAATTGATGCATTTTGTCTGAACAGATATATTACATATTACATATAAGTGGCTGTGTTATTTATACTATTTACATGTGGACTATTGTCTTCATTTTTGTTGCTATCATAATGTTTCGGCCCTTGTGCCCTTCAAGCAATAACTGGGTAGTACTAAAAATAAGAACTAGACAAGATACCCTCAACACGAGCAGGGGTACATGAAGTCTACCACTATAGATTAAATAAAAGGTTCAGTTCAGAATTCCCTTTAGGTTACTTGAATTGACATACACTTGATGGGGGCTGGAGGGTACAATGGCTTGAAGTGTTATGACAACAACAACAAAGACACAGACAATAGTCTGCATTTAAATAGTGTAAATGACAACTCCTTGTCCTAGAAATTCAGACAGAGTGTAACTGTGTTTGGAAATAAAATATTTTGAAGATAATGTATTTTGAGAGTGTGCAAAATTTCACAGCACCTTTTTTGAAAATTATAAACTGTATGCTCAATAGAAAACCTTTTTTTAAATAAAGAAATACTTGAAACATTTGCACACATGCCATAAACACATAGAAAGAAATAGTGTAATTAAGCAAAAGTGTGTATATGTTCATGTGCACAAATGTAGATGGGAATTTACATGTTGATAATATTAGTTTAAGACCTTTTAAAGAAGATTAGTCATAAAAGAATCCTTTGGTCTTCAAAGAAAAATTATTTTTTGTTCACAATGTCTTTTTTGTTTACATACAAAGTATGTCTGTTTTTCTCCTCAAGCACATGAGGCAGCAAAGGCTTGAATGCAGAAATCAGGGAAAAATATTTAAAAATCTCAAAAGGTGTTTAACATCAGTGGTAAAAGAGAGGCATGAACCATTGATTAGTAGAAAGATATGAAGCTAAAACATACCTTCAGGTAGAATTATTAAAGAAATAAAGGAACAAAAGTCCGACAAGGACTGAGAAAGACAAGAATGCAGTGATAAAAATAAGTTACAAGCCAAGCAGAAAATGATTTATTGAACTGAATTTGAAAAAAAAAATAGAAAAGTATGGGAGAGAATTATATAAGAGAGTTAAATATTATCAAGAAGAAAACAAAGAGAGTCACTTGTAAATAAAACTGAAATATATAGAGTGAAAATTATGAATTTGTGAGAAGGAAGAAAAAATAATGATACTAGAGAGAGAGGAGTAAGCAGGAATGTAATGTTAAAATGAAAGAAAGAGATGATGAATGAGCGAACTTAAGAAATGAAGCAAAAGATGCTTTCCAAAAGCCAAACAAAGAATTAAGACTATTTTTCCTAGATCTAGAGAAGACTTGAGGCAACACAGATGTGGTTCTGCAGAAGAATATTGAGAATACCATGAACAGAACATGTGAACAATGAGGAAGTTTTAAAGAAAACAGGAAACCTCTGGAACATACTGAAAACAAGAGGGGCTGAAAGAAACAGCAAGTAACCTATCTAACATGTTTGTATAAATGGATGGTAGAACAGAGACTGGGAGTGGTAGTAAATAGACACATTATTAAGAGCTACAACAGATAAGAAGTTGTGGAGAGTCATGATCTCCTAGATCCTGATGCTTAAATGAGAAGAAAAAATTGCTCACAAATGAAGAGGAGTTTTAAAGCAACAGTTACGTGGTTTTACAGAAGGATGCTGACAATACCATGGATGGAGCAGGTAAACATAAGGAAATTTTAACGAAAATCAGGAATTTAGAATCAGAAAGAGATAGTTTAAATTTCTGAGACATATTTAAGGTAAGAGGGATAGAGAGAAACAGCAAGTAACTTATCTAACAAATTTGTATGAATAGATAATAGAACAGAGATTGGGAGAGGTAGTAAACAGACAAATATTATTAAGAGCTACAATGTATAGGAAGTTGTGGAGAGCCATGATTGCCAAGATCCTGATGCTTAAATGAGAAAAAATGGTTAAGTCTCAGGAAACATATACTGAGGTAAAGAGAAAGTATAGATGTCAGTGCCAAGAAGAGAGGAGTGTTTGGCATGGAACTTGAGAACAGTGAAAAAATGGCAGCTGAAAGAGAAGAAAGAGATTACGTGTGAAAAAGAAAAAGAAAAGAGTCTTAAGGATAACAAAGAAGAGAATTAATGGAAAAATTTACGAGCAAATATTCTGTAATGAAATCCAACTGCATTGAGATGAACAAGTCAAAAACCTTTTGGGAGAAGAGATCTTGTAAGAATCTCTTTGGAGACAATTCATAGTTGTCCCTTGTGGCTTCAGTGGTTCCAGTGATCTGTATGAAGTAATACATGCTTGTCAATTCAAGTAATCTCTTTCAAAGTTCAATGAAAAAAACTAACAAATAAAAAAAAACAAATGAAATGTTTACAGATGTATCCTGAAAGTAACAACTTCCCAAGAGAATCAGGAAAAGTTTTGGTTTTTCATCAAGCCCTGATAATCTTCACAAGAATTTACTGAGCAGCTGCAAATTTCTATGTTTCTTATCAATTTTTATCTTCATCATCAACAGTAGATTTGATTCCTGCTTCAGTATTTGCAAAATCACTTACACCATTCTTCATTATTTTTCTGTTTACTTATATTTCCTTTCTTTTCTGTCTACATTTTTTGTCTTTTTCTTTCAATGTTTTTAGTGAACCAAATAAAACTTTTGAGGATCCATCTACACTAACTAAAAAAATTCCCTGCTTGCTTTTTAATGATGTTTACTTCTGGTATGAATCATATTTTATGCACATAAGACAAACACACACTTATCCCCATTTATATCTACTTACATACATACATATACATACACATATATATATATATATATATATATATATATATATATATATATATATATATATATATATTGGCTAGCTACTCATTTCTGAGCATACCTGTCAGTCAGAGTGGCTAGCAAATCCTTATTAAAGACATCCACTCAACTCACAAAGTCCTCTGTGGTTTACACTTGCACCTATACTGAGTAGATCTTAGTTATAATTTCTGGGAGAGACCATCTAATCCAGCATGATCAATCTTTTGAACAAGGCCAGTATGCTCAAACCCTCAGTCATGATGTTTTGTGTCTTCATGATAACACAATCCTCAAAAGCTTCCAAATGATTCCATCTACCCAATTTGACTGATGAGGTTGGGATTAATCTTTGGTTTGATTTTCAAACACTTTCCAAAGGTGCCACACACTGAGATCACCTCCCCAGACCCAAAAAATCAAGACGTCACATTTAGAAAGCAAACATTGTAACCTATCAGCCACATCTCCATTTGCATGCAATATTTCAGGGCTTGGAATGAATGTGCCTTTTTCAAAAAAGAGCACAAGCATAATTTACAATGTAACAATCAAAACATGAGGAAAAGATAACAATACCAGAGACAAAACACCCTTGAAAATGACTTTGGAATTGTCCGAAAGTGCTTGGGACAATAAAAATTACAGATGATTTTTATATTCCATAACTCCTACAAAACAGTAAAATGTCAGGATGTGGGAAAAACTTAATAAAAAATTAATTCAATCTCCCTTGTTGGCCATATTCAATGAAAGATGTTTGAAAGAAAGTTTGCTGCCAAAATAGACATTAATATACATATATATATATATATATATATATATATATATATATATATATATATATTAATGAACAAACATATATTAATAAACAAATACAGAAGTAAATTCCTCCACCTACCAAACATAGTCAAGCAAGCATAAATAGATCCATTATTAAAAAATAAACCAGTTTGTCTGATGATCACAAAACCCAGGGTCACAAACTCATATCTTTACAACTGAATATATATATATATATATATATATATATATATATATATATATATATATATAGTATAAAAATAATATGTAAATTTTTAAATCTTTTGCTTTTATGCATGGAAGTGTGATCTGAAGAACCAGAAAGAAAAAATCCCATATCTGGGGAAATAAAATATAATCTATGGACCCTTAAAGTTGTCTGTTTTTTAATTTAACTTATATATATATATATATATATATATATATATATATATATATGTATGTATATTTATATATATATATATATATATATATATATATATATATATATATATATATACATATATATATATATATATATATATATATATATATATATATATGGCTGATTCTTTAGAATGTTTGTTCTCTTTCTGTTGTAGACTGGTTGCTAATCAAGGCTATAGGAACTGTTCTGTTAGTCAATCTATAGCTTGAGGAGAAGTGATGGATTCATGTCTTTCCCAAGGCTATTTGTACAAAAGTAAATGTAATAAACCTGACTGGAATTCATATCTCTCTCCTTAATAATGTTTTTATTTTCTCATATTCTTTCACACTTAGTAACCACATGCATCTTAATGGCTTTATTGCCTTGCTTGGGGTGAAATGATTAAAATAAATATACATGAGTGTGATATATAAATACATATGTATGTCTGAGCATTAGAACAAACCAATACATTGTATATGAAGATATTAACAGTTTTATTTTAAATTATATTTTTTACAGATTAAAATTATAGAATGCCATTGTTTTTCTTTCGGAAAATACTTGAAATTTTTTTTCATGAATTTGTACATTTAATGCCAAAATAATTTTTTATTAAATATATGGCTTGTAAACAATCTTTTGGGTCATTGGATCCATCAATCTCCAGTTATGTTTCTAGAACAGAGTTATTTACTGCTATAACTTTGGGTATAGACCAACCTCCTTCAAGTAAGCTAGGATAGTCTTTCCTATTATCTTCTTGAAATGGTCATCTAGACGAGTCAAATTATAAAATCATTGATGTATATGTTCATTTTTTTAAGAAAAATGTGTGATTAATATAGGTGCATCATATTTTCATTCATGAATGGATGACTTCATTCTGAGAAACTTTGTGACATTTCTCCTAGAATGGGTGTAATTTTGTAAAGTTTGTTGTTTGGGTGGCAGTTCCATAACTTTTACCATTTGTTTAGAGTGTATGAGTTTATAGTTGCTTTGAAGTCTGTATAGAGGATTTTCAAATTTGAAATGTTCATTTTTAAGGATTCCTTTACTGCTCCGTCAGCTTTTCCATTTCCATGGATGCCAATATTGATAGGTACCTGATAGAAGACAGCTTTTATCTTTTTCTTGCAGATGAGATTGATCCTGTTTAGTAATTTAACTATTGTTTATATTCTTGTTTCTCAGTGATGTAAGTACATATTGTGAATCTGAGAAAACTATGAAGTTGTCTGGCTCATTATCTATTAATGATGTCTAAAGCCAAGTCAATGGTTGTAGCTCCAGCACTAAAAATAGAGGATCTGTCAGGTAGGTGTTTTGGGGTTTTTCTCTCAAGTAAATTTTGAAAGTAAGTCAATATTTCTGAGAGAAAGTTATGATCCAGACATAAGTAAGAGGTAAAGTATTATAAATTGGACAGATAAATAAAAAAGTATAAGTATATAAAATGGTGCTAATTAAATGTCCATCCGTGCTTGTTAAATTTTGGATTTTTTCTAACCACCTGCCTCCACTTGGAGATTATCATGACCCTTCCCACACTTATTAATTTTTGACTATTCCAGTCATGCTAATAAATTAATGGAAATTTTGTTTTTGAAATGTACTGTGCTAGAAAACCATTGAACTTTAAACCTTCTTTTAGGGATTCATTTCAACTAAGTAAATAATGACTGCTTACTCATTTCTGAATATAAGTATCTGTTAGGATGGTGAGCTAATCCTTGCTGCAGACACTAGCTCAGGCAAATTTGAGGTTTTTTAACACCCAGAGAGCCAACCTGTCATTTATATTATAACTATCCTGTGCAGATCTTAGTTACAGTTCCCAGAAGAGAATATGTAGTCTGGCATAATCAATGGCCAGACCATGTCTTGTGACTTCATGCTAGCACCAATGGCCTCCAAACAGTTTTTGTCTACCCAATTTAACTCCCACAACTTGGGTCAACCTGTGGTATGGCTTTCAGACACTTTCCAATAATGCTATGCATTATGATTATCTCCACAGGCAAATATTGAGAATCCTCTTTGACAAATCAAACCTGGTGAGAGTCAAACCTGGGTCTAATAGTCAGAACACTAACCTTCTAATGACCCAACTATGAGCCCATTGTATAACTCAGCTACAGACTCTATAAACATAACAACATTCAAGCATATCACTAAAGATAAACTTTTCCAAAGTTATGCTCTGGAATTGGAATGAAAGCAGTGATGGCACATACCATGAATCCATCATAAAAATTCAGGAGGTGAAATTAGTAAACACTAAATTCTTCAAATACATTGGTATAGGGATCAGTTATAACAAATTTAGTAATGGAAAAGGAAATTGAACATAGACTATATTAAAGATAGTTTTACCTAACACTGCAATTTGCTACAAAACTAAATCATTAACCTAAAACTTGGGCCATGTTCTTAAATAGTCTTGTCAGCTTAAGACTTTTACATGGATGTCATTCATGGCACCAAACCTGTTCAGAAATATCTAAGCTATCAGCTAGATGCAACCACTTTTTCAGATTGATGATTAAAAATGGCTGTGAGCAAACAAATCCTGTAGGTTTTAGTAAAAATCATACTTCTTTAAATCTTGTGGACTGATGCTACAAAATCACAAAAGAACTGAAGCACATAACACAAACTGCATCAGGTGAAGAGTAGCAACAGCAACTAAAATAGGTCTGACATGGAACTCAAAGAGAAAATAATGACATAATCAAGATGTTGATGTTCTACATGACTTCAAACAAAAACTTTGGAAAGAAGAAAAGCATTAACACCGACTGGACTTTAAAAAAAAAACTATTTTTGTGAAAAATTGTTTTAAGAGAAAGAGTTTATAAATTTCAATCAAAAGTAGCACTGACTGCTCGGTCAATGAAGACTGAATATTTCCTTATAAGGAAACGGCTAGTATTACCATTCCAATTAATAGAAATTTATAGCAAATATTGTGCTAATTTTATGAAAGTAAAAGAAAGTAGAATGTAGATTTTACATAAGTTTTTTCTTCCTCTTCTTTGTTGAATGTTATCAACTGTCATATACTTCATTCTACCAACAGAGAGCAAAGACTGACAGCCAGTGATTTTGTTGTATTGTTGAGCCGTACCATTACATGACAGGTATTCCTGCTGGAATACACAAAGCAGAAATACTTTACTTTGTCTCCAAGCAGAAGCTGTGAAAAGAGGATTTTTGGTTCTACTATTAACCATAAATATTTATCTCCAAGTGAATAAATACCAGTACTTTATGATGAGCAAAAGCTATGTTTAAATGTCAACTTTGGTGCCAACTTCTACATCATTATTTGCTCATATTAAAATTTGTTAAAAGATTAGATAATTCAAAGTAAAGACTGGACATGATACTGAGCAGGGAAAAATTAGATAACCTTGCTAGTTAAATATAGAACTAAATTATTCTCATGAACCATTTTACCAATAAAAAAAGATTATATTTATTTCATGATGAAAATCAAATTGATTAAATTAATGTTTCCTGGCTTAATTGTGACATCTTACAATGCTGCATTTTCTACACTGTTATTTTTTGGCAACTTTCAATGGAAAATAAATTAATTATGCGAACAAATCAACTAATATAATTTACAAAGAAACTAAACAATTTTTTTTTTCAAAAGTGAGATTAATATTCAAATAAAAATCCGAACTTGATATGATCTTAAGTGTTAGTGGGACACACACACACACACTCATTTACATTTACTCGCAGTTTTTTCTTCACTTTATTATTTGTAATGAAATTCCAGAATTTCATTCAGATTATTATAAGATTTCAATAATGGAACTCAGGTAAAAAAAAATCATCATCTGAAGATCAAGAAAGTTAACTTTATTCTGCAGTATAGGCAGAGTGTGTACCACCAGGGATAGCCCTTAAGTTTGCCACCCCTCCTCTTATAATGTTTATTGTCTGGCCAATATAAAAATCACTTAAATGCATATGCCATGGTTTAAGTTAGTCAAAATCGAAAAGGTCCTTCAACTGTAATATTACATTAAACCCACTTTTATTTCAATACAGGCTTATATGGCAGCCTACTTTGGGAAAATCTTCTGCCTATGTGCTGCCTTCGTAAAAGTGTCACCCAAGAAAGGACCCCCAACTGGCCACCCTCTAGCTATTCTACTGCCTTTATTGAAATACGCAGTGATCCTATATCTTATATATTGCTGATGGATGACAGTAGACTTCCTTTGTTTAATTCCATTTTCAGAGCAATGAAATTTTCTGAATATTTTACACTATTTACATTGTTCACACTGGTGTCCTCATCTTTATTGCCATATTCCTAATACTTGGAGATGTCACAAATATCACAATAAAGATGAGGACAACAGTCCAAACAATGTAAATAGTTACAATTCCTCATCTCAGAAATATAGACAGATTTTCTGAAGTTAAATATCTCAGAAAAATTAGTTTTTGCTATTACTTTCAGTAAAACACATTCTTATAATTTCATGATACATTTTTTTATAAATAGAAATCACTGATTTTAAGAAACATTTTAAATTTAATTTTTCTAAGATGTTTACAATAGTTTTCCTATTTGAATTTTCTGATGAATCATAATTCTTAATTCAATGAATGAATAAGATGCTTGTAAATCTCCTGTTGTATTGTTAAATATTGAGCTTAACAACTTCAACAAAATATTGAAATAACAATCATAATTATAAATGCAGGTCATTATTTAAAGAAGTATGAGGGTACAAATGAAAAGATTAAAAATTGACAAGGTCTTCCATTTCATTGAAGCAGATGTTAAATGCATGAGAGCATTATCACACCTCATCTTCCTTTACTTTAATTTTTCATTATTATGTATGCTTTCCTTTTCTCACTAAATCAACCAGTTTTTCTAATATATATTTTTCTTCTGCCTTTCAAAACAAACAAAACCTATTATTTATCTGAGGTAATGCACTTGCTAACTTACTAACTGAGGAACAATCAGAATTATAATATGATATTTCAAATCACATGCAGTAAATTGTTAAGATTTTATTTTCCTTGGATAATATGAAAGAATAACTTCGGATAGAGGTAATAAATTCAAACTGTAGTTGCTTCTCTAAAATATTACACGTTAAGTTATCAGTCATGTCTGATTAGTTGATACTTATAATGCATTAATTGTGGCTATCAGTATTTGGTTGACTGGTGGAAAAAGAGCTTCTTGACTGGAAGCTACATTCTTTTCATCTATTTGTTAATAATTATTACTAAATAAAAATATCCTGAGTTATAGTATGTGATTCATACAAGGAAATAACAGAGGTCTGAATCAAATTTAATGTCAAGTAGAAACTTTTGTTCTAAGAAGAGTTGATCTGTGGTGACCTCAATGTGTACAGCAAGAGACACCAAAGTAAACTTTGTACTTGTCAAATCAGAATATCAAAAGAATGGTGTCTAAGGGTGTTATTTTTAAGGTAAAATCACAGCCACAAAGTGCAGAATTGGCCTTCAAAGGAAGTTAGTGGCTGTGCCAACATATAAAAATGACTTTAGTATATACACACACAAAACAACGAGATGACAAGAAGTTATATAAATACCACACCCAAAAATTCAAAAACTACATACCTTCAAGTCCCCATAAGAAGAAGATTAAGGTTTCCAAAACCAATCTATTTGAGAGGAAGATCAAAGCTTCCAAAATCACATATTTTTAAATCCATGTAAGAGGAAGATTAAAGATCACAAAACCACATACCCTCAAATAACAGAGAAAAAGATCAAGGCTCCCAAAATCACATACCCTCAAATCCACCTGTCAGGAAGATCAAAAATCCCAAAACTACATGCCTTCAAATCCACATAAGAGGAGAGGAAGTGCAAATCCCCCAAATCACATACCCTCATGCTGATATTAATTTGACAGAGTTCAGAAGTGAACAAAAAATAAAGATTTCATTTCATTGTCTGATGAGATATTTTACTAAGATAAGATTACAGTAATTCCCTTTCTAAATAAAACACTACAATCATTCACTGAAAGTATTTCTAGATGAAATACATAAAATAACTTATTTGAATGATTAAAAACATAAAAGTACTTTCCAAGTGTTGTTTCTTGGTTATGAATAAGCATATTTGCAGTACAGTGTAAATCAGTCAACGCAGGTGTTGACTGAGTAGTAACTTTGTAAATTATATTAGAAAGAGGGTTTCTGACACCTGCATCTAAAAAGAGAGTCAAATTGCTTCAAACTACATGAATACTTTCATGTGCAACAAAACCTAATGATGCAGCTATTAAGATCAAACTGAGAAATAGAGAATCTTTTATCATGAAAGTGTTTTCTGATGCAGTTTTCATTGCTCATTATTCTGAACAATTGAGATATTCTTCATACACATAGAGAAATGGGCATTAGATTACTGTTTAATGAGGCATGCAAAAAGAGAAACCTCGTTTTAGTTTTTGTATTTTTACTTTTATAGTTATTTTCCATGATATCTCAATAATTATTCATGTCGATAAATCTTTTAAAATGAGCTTGTGTGCATCAAGTTACTCACTGCTTTCCTCTGGCTAGGAATTCATTTCTTATCTAGGAATAAGATGTTAATTTTTATTCTTTGGTAATTGAAGCTAAAGGATGTAAGAGAGACCACTCAAAGTAATACTCTTACGATGCCTTTTCTCCCTCCAGTCATAACTATAGCCAAGATGATTGGTCAATCAGTTAAGTGCCCTACATGACACATGCTTGAGTGATCATGATATTTCAATTCAGGACTGACTAGGCAGAAGATTTTCCCAAAGTAGGCTGCTGATTTTTCTGCAGTAGACTGGTTGCTAACCAAGGCTATAGGACCTAGTCTGTCCTGCTATTCAACCCATAGACGGGGAGAAGAGATGGATTCATATGATTCCCAAAGGTATTTGTGCATGAAGGAATGTAACGAATTGGACTGAAATTCGAACTTGGCTCTCTAATTTCTCATTACATTACTCCACACCACACATGGAAAGTCATGCTTTTCCATTGGCATAAAGAAACTAATAACAAAAGTAGTGAAAACCAGAATCCAAAATTAGTTATCTACATTAATTTTGAAGCTGTCATCACCTTGTATATTACTACTTCCAAAGTATATATTTCATGAATTTTTGTATTTAGGAGATGGAAATATAGCACGTCTGTGTATTCAATATGAATCATTGTTGCCAAGCCAGTAGCATGTACAATATTTTAAGGATTTTTGTTTATACCCTACTCATTTTATTCAGTAGTATATTTGTAAAACAAATGGTTTTGATATAAATAAATGTGAATAAGAGTAATAAAGCAATCATGTTTCTTTCATTGAGTGTGTTGCAGATTTTAATCAACACATAGCAAAGAAAAAGGTGAGAAATGCTGTTTAAATCTAAAAATCTAAAATATTGTTATTTTTGTGTTTTTACAACTAAATTTTTCTTAGCGTGTATGAGTTCTTACAGTGCTTTTGCTTGTAGTTGTTTGTTAAGAAGAAAAGGAATGTGATTTCTCCACATGTATAAGTGAAAAAAGGAGCTAAGGAGAAAGTGAAGAGGAAAGTGTAAGTGCCACATAGTTTGGTGGGGAAGGGTGTACATGTCACATATCTTGGTGAGGAAGAGTGTAAGTGTCACATAGCTTGGTGAGGAAGACTGGTGAATGAGTAAGGGAATCTCTTGTAAACCGTGGTGTTGTGAACTGTTGCAGTATGTTGCTGTTCCTTCCAAAGGGATCACAAAGCATGTCTCCCATTGTTGGCAGGAATGTGACCCATTGGTTGAAAAATGTTAAATATCTATTTTCAAAGGATTAATTTATTAACCTGAAAGATGTTTAAATCCTCCAACGCAGAAACCATTTTTTGGTGTTTGATTGCCTTGGTGTTTATTTGTCTTCAGTCCACAAGTGAGACATATATTACATATATTACTTTTATAAAAAAACAAAAACTAATGATACATCCTATTTTTATATGTGTGTGCACATTAAATTGAATAATTATAACAACAAGAATTGTTATAATTTAAATGTGATAGCAAAATGGTTAACTTCTGAATTCTGTGATTCATTTTCAATATTTTGTTACAATTAAATGTTTTTTTCTATAAAATACTTGGAAACTCTACCTAGATCACAATTCAAGATATCTGATCATGTAAAAGTGGTATTCAAAACTTGAAAACTATATCTGTCTCAGAGTTCTAATTATTACCCAGAAAAAATATAACAGAATACATTTCTGTACCTAAGGATTGTTAATGATACAGATTGACAGAAACGTCTGGAACTTCATATTCATGATTCATATAAACTTTTTATCACTAATATTCTCCATAGATGGAAATAGATATTAGTATTCAGCTTAGGATTTCTTTTTGAATGATAATATGTGCAATTTTTAAAAGATATAAATCGATTAAAATTTAGTTTTGAAGCAGGAAAATATCAATTCACTGATTTTCAAAAGATTATCAAAAAGGTATAAAAAAAACTTATATTGAGCATAGTCAATGTAAGTAAAAAGAAATATTTAAATTATACTCTGATCAAACATGGAATATGAAGAGATATATTTTTCAAATGCAGATGTGAAGAAAAATTTCAATAATAATGAATATAGTTGATAGGGTTAGAGTCTGCTGGAAGTATCAGGTTTAGTAATTTTGCTTAACCTATGTTATGAACTCTTCTAAATTGCAATGGTACTGCTGGGTATTAAGTTCAGGATGACTAGCATCATATCTGACAATACTATATATATATATATATATATATATATATATATATATATATCAGAAGCATAATGGAGTAATGCATAGTGGCTTGGACTGGATCTGAGAGCTGAGTTTGAATTCTAGTTGAGTTCATTACATTCACTTAAGTTCAAATACCTTTTGGAAATGTATGAATCCATTTCTTCTCCCTACAGCTCTGAGGTAATAGTAAGACAGACTGGGTTATATAGCCTTGGTTGGCAGCCAGTCTAGTAGAAGGAAAAATGAAAAATTTAAATCAGCCTGGAGAGGGCTGGTCTCCATCAGGCATTGCTCAAGACACACACTTCTACTGTGGCTGCAGTACATGTGGTGCCCCTACAACTCTAATGAGTTATGGGAATTGTGACATATATATATATATATATGTATGTATATATATATATAGAGAGAGAGATAGATAGATATATCATTTTATATATATATATATATATATATATATATATAAATCATATTACTGGAAATATTTCAATATTAGAGAGCACCTGTATATTAAACATTTTTCTCCTTATTTAACAGTGGAAATTAAGTGTTAAAAGTTTTTTTAAAATAGAAAGATGCTTATGCGAAAAAGGTTGGAATAACTACTCCTATTTAAAACAACAGAAAATAAAACTTAAACAGTCAAAACATGAGGAAAAACTAATACTGAAAATAAAACGCCCTTGGAAATTACTAAAGAAGTGGCAAAAAGTTCTTGGGACAATGAAAATTACAAAACATTTCTGTACTCCCTTACTCCTACAAAACGGAAAAACGTAAAGATGCTGGAAAATAAAATTAATTAATTAATTCTTCCTTGTCTGCCATATTTAATGAAAGATGTTTAAAAGAAGGTTGCTGCCTCCCCAATAAATGTATATATATATATATATATATATATATATATATATATATATATATATATATATATATATATATATATATAAAAGTGAACAGAGAAGTCAACACTTAGAGGCGACAGTCTGTTTCATGCTAGATGCAATCACCAGGCCTGAGATTGCATCTAGCATGAAACAGACTGTCAAGCACGGGCAACGCCGGGCCATGCTGCTAGTATATATATATATTCAACACCATCACATGAGAAGACACCAGAAGTGTTGAAACAAAATGGCTAATTTTGTAGTGATTTTATAACATATTTATGTTATAATTTTCTAATAAATAATTATATATATATATATATATATATATATATATATATATATATATATATATATATATATATATATATATATATATATATGTGTGTATATATATAAGTATATATTACTGTTTTCTTGCATGGAAATTTTTAAGGATATTTCCAGTCAAAGTCAGTGGAGTGTGTTTTGTACTGAAAGACTACATAGATTATTGCCATGTGTATAGCCATGATCTTTGTTGCGTGGAATACAAACCTAAGAAATAAACTTGGGTCTTATAACATCATGTAAGGTTATATAGCTAGAACATTTCTACAGAATCATAGAAGAACAGTGTGGTTTTGTTGTTTAGTTGAGGCATCTGCAGAGAAAAAACAAATTTCAACATTTAGGATGACAAGAGAAAAAAGAAAACTATATTATCATGTGTAATGCATTTCCAAATCTTTCTAAAGACCAAATTTGTATAATTATTTTGAATGAGTTTATTTTTATTTGCTGTTATTCTTGAAACAAAGACTTTAAAAGTAAAAAGTGTTTAACAATATTCATTCAGTTATTTCTAAAATATAATTGTTATGAAATATTTATCACCAGTACATTACATAAACTCTATACTCACATCTATCATTTTATAAATGCCTCAGATTTTACTTCTTTGTATACAATAGTATTGTCCTTTAGATTTCTATAAGTACTCCACTATCACTGCATATGATACTCTTCCATCTATGTATGTCATTACACTACAGATAAATAATATTTTTATCAGACGTATTTTCATGTTTCGATTGTGTTTCAGCTGACATTCAAAAGAAACTTAAACACTGGAATTGCACAACATACTTTGGAATTTCTTTTTCCAAACGTTTCTTTCCAAGTTACTTTACATCAAAAAATACATTTGCTTTTACAGAATTTGGTAGTAAGTTTCCCAACAATTTTTTGACATAAAAATGTTTTCTACTTTTTATCATTCTTCAAAACTCAGCACAAATGTTAACGCGCAAAATTCACAAAGAACATTTTTATTGTTTTTTTTACTAAAGTTAATATTTCTAGCATCAACGTTAACATTCTTGCAAAATATAAATTTTTTGTTTTCTAACTTTAATTCAATTGGTTTATCTAGTTCCTCCCTATTACATTTTTGCTGATGAAAATAGAAATATTGGGAATTATACAAATAACAGTGAATGTCTTTATCATCTTCAGATAGAAGTATTTTCCTTTCAAATTTGGACTACAGAGAAAAGCGTTAGGGATATGAAAATAACTTTCCAAATGATTTTCAATATTAAATTTCATTCAGTACAAGGGTTGTGAGCCAATGAAGTTAGAGGGTTACTGTTGAAGTTGTTTTAATAAATGGGATAGGATATGAGTGAAAAAAAATGTATTAGGAAGTGAAGATTATGAGGATAAGCAGGACAGATTAACAACTGACTTTGATTTGAATATAGTGGTGTTCAGAAAAGCATCCGCATAGGAGCCTGTTTCACAAAATGTGAGTTTTTGAGAAAAAGCTGTCCAAGTGGGTCTCTTTAGATTTTGGAATATGGGTGAAATGAAGGTAATGAAAATAGCATAGGTTATCCTAGCAGTAAAAGTCTGAACTAGTGAAACTAAAGAATGGAACTCATCTGAAAATTGGCCATGGAAATAGCTATACACTTGTTATGTTGTGTCTGTGGGGATAGAGGTTACAGAGAGAATAAGTTTTCTCTAACAAGACACCGTGTAAATGGTTTTGAACTTGTCTATCAAATGAGAATTGAGCAACTCCAGCCTAGTTATGGCAGCAGCATTCCATTTTTGGTCTAATCTGATAGTGTTAGAATGAGGCAACTATTTTTCCATCATCTACAATAATCCTATACAATTACATAATGAGTTGCTGTGTTTCTACATTTTCCATTGGAAAGTGAGAAGATCTGGAGTTTAATGTGCAGTTCTAAATGGATACAAATTACAAAGCAAAAGAAAAAAAAACTGCTGCAAGATGGCTTTTGAGAAGAGCATGAAAATGTTTAGAATTTTCTGTTAGAAAAATTCAGGGTCTGGAAGTTATTATCAAAACCTTTTTAATCCCCAATGTTTATATCTGAGGAGAAAATGCAAAGAGAAAATGGTAGACTTAATTCAATGCAGACCTTGAGGATTTTGTGACAAAAAGATTCTGAGAGCAATCAAACAAGTGTAAAATGAAATTCTAGTATATTTATTGCATTATAAGACAATAAGCTTTAAAAATCATCTTCACAAACACATTGATAATAGAGAAAAGCCAATCAGATTGAGTTATCTGTGTTTCTTATATAAGAAGAGTAGGATAAGGCTATTATTTTCCTCAGGAAACAAAAGAAGCAAAGATAATAATGATACATTAGGAAGACAGATAAGCAAACATGTTTGTATCAATATTTATAGTTCATTAATCTTTATATAATTTACACAACACTGATTTTATAAGTACAAGACTGAATGCACCATGGAAATTATTTTTTCCTAGTTTCAGTTGAGTTCTGAGTTACGGCTAAGCTACAACCACCCAAGACTTATTGGTAAATCAAGTCACTTGCAACCAGTAAGCCTTCATTTAGAACTTAAAATTGGAAATTTTTAGTTATAAAATTTCAATGGAATATTGTCTGGCTGCACGCAATTCCATATAATATAGATACATGATGGAATTTCTATAAATATATGAATAGTATTCTTTAGTTAATATACTTCAGATCTGGGTTTTTGCTATATTAGCTCATAAAGTGCACTTACTCAAAATGGCTGCCATTTTTCAAAAACTTTGACTGTAGAAATACTTTTAAAATTTCTATATAAGTTAATGAAATTGGGTAAGTGTTTAACTGGACATGTCACTGAATGCAGGGACATGATATAAGTATATATATGTATCATTATTTTACTCATATGTCATATTTAATAAAGATATTATTATTGAGAATTGTTATAGTCATTAAACAGAGAGAAAGGAGAAAAAAGAAATATTTTTATAATTACCATAGATGGTAAATTGAAAAGAAAGGAAAAAAAAAACTCATAAAAGTTGGCCAGTTTTGGCTCCTCACTCTTCAGAGGAAAGAAATATTCACAATGACTAAAATAGGCAGAAGATTAATAAAGACAATATATAGACATATATTAATAATATAGTAATACACAACGTGATGAGTAAATTGTGAACATTTTATATTTGTAATTTCATGCATGTACATTGTTTGTTTTTGATTTTGTTGACTGTACAGTATAGTAGGGCCAGTTGGGCACTCTCTGTAAGAAAAAGAGAACTATGACACAATTCACTTTGCTAGAAATTTGGAAACAGCCTGCTGTACTGTTTCGTATTTGCCCCGAAAGCTCCAGTACAATCATTTCAATGTGTTTTGGGTGTCAATCTGAGGATAGTGCAGAGGATTTTGAAAGAGTTGGATTATTAAAAAGGTATGGCAGCTCAGAAAACTCTGATAAGAAAAGAACATTTGTTGGTGATGGCCTCAACACAGAGGCTTACATCAAGTTCTTTGAGGAGGTAGTGCTCCCCTGGGTCAAGTGGGTGGCTGCTGGAAGAAGATATGTCTGGCAACAGGACTCTGCACCATGTCACACAAGCAGAATAACCCAATCATGGCTGTCAAACAATTTCTGCAACCACATCACCCCTTACATCTGACCACTTAACTCCTCCTTGATTATTATGTATGGGCACAGTTGAGCGAAGAGACCAACAAAACTTCTTGTAACACGAAAGATGAACTTAAGGCAAGGTTTATGGCAGCATTCATTAACTTAAACAAGGAAACCATTCAGAAGGGTTGTAGGAGATTCCAAACTCATCTGGAGGCCATGGTTGAAGCCAATGACGATTTTATTGAATAAATTTACTCTTTAGTATTTCAAAATATTTTTTGTGTAATTTTGGTAAATATATCTGTTAAAATGAGATGTCTGTTATTTTCATTTTTGTGTAATTTAGATGACAGTTTATCGTACCCTGTGTATGTTGATCTGAAATGTAGTATATATTTTTTTTAAATTCATTATTTAAAGACGACCAGTATCCCTGCTGCTTATTGAAAGAGAAAGGTAAAGAAACTGACTCCTTATTATTCCTGCATACATTATGTACCCACATATGTATATGGTCGTTAGCAAGAGGCAATAACCGAAGATGCGAGCTATGAACTGGAAACATCAAAATTAGGAAATGGGAGAATACCTGAGTGAATTATCAGTACAAGTAAAGCATAACTGTATATCTTTATTGCAATGTAATTTCTGCTTATTTAAATTCCTTGTTTTTTAAATGTTGATTGAATAATTAACATTGGTTTTATATTTACGTGTGTGTTTATTTCAGCAAGTGAAATTTCAAATTGATAGTGTTGCCATATTTCTTAAGAGAGTGAAACAGTTAATGTGCTTGCTTCCTTTTTTTATGGAAAAACAGTGAAACAGGTGAACTGGAAGTGGTTTGTGATTAGAGCATAAAGACCAGAAGGGTTGCACTGTGCTGATACATTATGAGAGGAGTCGTAGCTGATTGACAAAAAGTTGATATCTGGTCAGTATTGGTTGAGTCACCGTGCAGGATGAGATATGATGTCGAAAGACCAAAACTCCTAATGATCCTCAGCTGAAAACATCACTGACAATGTGCGCCACAGCATCAAACAGATTTATTTCATGAAACCATAATAGAATTCACTCCACAAAGTGAAATAAATGAAATGGAAAAAAAATTCTACTTTGAAATCATTGTTGTCAATTAAAAATTTGTTATTATCTTCATCTTCATACGGTCAATTATGGGGAAGGATGATATTGATGCCTGCACACAGACACACGCACATACATATATGATTGTATATTATAATATCTGATTAAAATTTTATAACAATGTATATAGATAGATATTTTTATTATTGTAAATGTTATTTTTAATGGGTACACATGTTTGCATTGACATCCCTGTTATTTTTAAACAGCAAAATTAATGTTAACCTGCCAACATCAAAAAGTCTTACAAAAGAAAAATGTGCTTCCTTGCAGGCATTGAACCTGTATTATTCCCCTATTAAAATCTATAGCAATAAGAAATAATGTCAATGTAACTAATCCATTTAATGAATAAAGATATATATATATATATATATATATATATATATATATATATA